>SJYX01009567.1:541598-566922 GCA_006410675.1 Oreotragus oreotragus | reverse complement strand
GCACAGAGACCCCAGGGCTGAGGTACATGCCCAAGCTTCACCCACGGATCAGAGGCTGCCCCTGTGGTGCTGCCTCACGTTTCTAAGTAGTTCTAAAAATGTCATGTTTTAAATGGGGATCTGAAGTGTGTTCATCACATGAGAATCCCACACAGAAAGTCCACACCAGTCCCGCTCTTTTTCAGAGTCTGTGCTCAGTTGCTCAATCATGTCCAATTCTTTGTGACCCCATGGACTGTAGCCCGCCAGGCTCCTTTTGTCCATGGGGCTTCTCCAGGCAAGAATACTGTAGTGGGTTGCCATGCCCTCCTCCAGGGGATCTTCCCAACCCTGGGATTGAACCCAGGTCTCCTGCATTTCAGGCAGATTCTTTACCGTCTGAATCACCAGGGAGGAAAATGTGTTCCTTGCACATTTCTCCTTCCTGGTTTTTCTCTTTGAGATAACAAAGTGGGGACTTGCCTGGAGCTCCAGTGGTTAAGACTTTGAACTTCCAGTTCAGGGGGTGAGGGTTCAGTCCTTGGTCAGGGAACTGAGATCCTACACATAGTGTGGAAAAAAGAAGAAAAAAAAAAAATAGCAAAGTGGTTCTACCCGGTGTCTCCAGCCTCCTCATGGCCTGGCTACCCCAGCTTATCCACGCAGCTCCCAGCTCTTAGCTGCCCCAGCTGCTCACTCCCCATTTGGGGGCTAAATTCTCCCATGCCTTCCCTGGCAGGGTCAAGACCACTGTCATGCCTGCCTTTTCCTCTAACAATCTATGTGCTAAGCTACTGCATTCAGGCCTTGTGAAATCCCGCAGCAAGGACAAGCTCCACCGACCAGATACTGATGGGACCCAGTACATCACCCACCATGAATGAAATTAGGAGTCATTCAGAGTTTCCCCTAACTATCACTTGATATGGCCCAATGACTACCCCTTCTTTCCAGAGCCCTGACACCTCAGAGGTGTCCCAGTCCCTTCAAATTGCAAGGCTGCCCCTGCCAGGTCTTGAGGTCACCCCTTAATGTGGGCACTGCTTAGACCTGGACTCAGGCCACCAGCAGGGCTCAGTGGGCATGTTACTGAGTCTAAGCTCCCTCTGCTTGCCGCACAACAGGTCAGTGAATCCAAGAGACAAGGTGTTGAGGCAAGGAATACGATGAAAGCCAGCTGACCGAGAAGATGGCATAAATAAGTGGAGAGAAATAATGTGTTCATGGATCAGATTGATAGACCCTGTAGAGTTAAGTTGGCTGCTGCTGCTAAGTCACTTCAGTCGTGTCCGACTCTGTGCGACCCCATAGACGGCAGCCCACCAGGCTCCAAATTGATTCATAGATTCAGTCTCAATCAAAAATCCTGGTTGGATGTTTTTTGGGGGGACGTAGATTGACAAAGCTAAATTTTATATGGAAAACGAAAGGAATAAGTATAGCTCTTGTGAAGCAAGGAAGACCCAGTGCAGCCAAAACTAAAATAAAAAAAAAAAAAGACCACCTAAAGAGACAAGTCATCTGTATTAGTAAACTGATGAAACGCTGGTAGCATCTTAAGCCAGCATGCTGCAGTCAGACCCGCTTTAGGAGCCCCTGGAGCCCCTGCAAATGGGTGGGTGGACCGGCACCCTGCTCCTGGAGAGGAGGAGGGGGGAGAGTGGCCCAGGTTGAGTGGGGAATTTGGTTGAGGCCTCCAAGGAGGCAAGCTCACTTCTGAAGAAGGTAAACCCTGAAGACGTCACAGAAGCTGCTGTCTTACATCACAGCCCCTTTAAATTGTCTTCTTTGTGGATCTGACAAAATCTACATAACTGATATTTTTAGGTCCAAGCCCCCCCGGGCATTGCAGCTCTTCTGTTTTTATTTATATACAATTCACTCTTTGCCCCTAGTTAAGCTAAAGAAGCCTGGAAAGTGTGAAACAGAAGTTCAAAGCAATCTCTTAAGGTGAAGTGAGCCCACCACAGCCTGCAAGTGCTCAGTAATACGCCAGCCATTTCCATACACCTTGCTGCTTCTCTTCACCCCTAACAGTCGACACATGGAACCTGAGCTCCTGGGCCAGCCATGAATAAGCAGGGGTGGCTGGCAGGACCCGGGCAGGACCTGGAGGCTGTGATTACCTGGCTGCTCTCACCTTGCAGCCATCAGTGGTCCCATGACAGTGGCAAAGGACTCAAGGGGTGATGGATGGGCCTCTGGCTCTGGTAGCTGTCTCTGACTGGAAGGAACCTGGACTGGCTAGTTCTGAGCCCTTCCCTGCCCATCACCTAAAGTCAGGTTCACCCTGGACTGGGGGCTTGCAGGGGTTAGAGGTCAGACTAAAGGGGCTGTCACACTGCAGGGAGAAGATCCCACAAAGACACAGGAGAGGTAGGACTTACTCAAGAGCTTTTAATGAGAAAATCTCATACAAATGCAATTTTATTGTTTTCAAATACGTAGAAGTATTTATGACATAATTTTTAAAACCCAATGCATTAAGTTTACTGAGTGCTCACAAGTGGTACTGAGGGAAATGAAGGCGTTTGACCATGAAGACGGAGGATAAAACACAACTCAACTCTCAGTTCAAACTGGAAAGTGATGACTTTATAAATCGTGCTTTGAATCTTAAAGTGGTTGCCCAGGGAGACGGGCAGAGTCCCTGTAAGCTGTCTGCAGCATCTAGAAGGTAGCAGGAGAGAGTGGGCATCTCCTGGCAGAAAGACTGTCAAAGGCAAAGAGAAAGGACAAATAACCTATTTCACGCCATGGTTCTTCCACACTCTCAATAAGTGGGAACTGTTATTTTTAGCTCTTGGCAAAGATGAAATGGAGAAAGAAATATGGGAGCTTCCTGCTGGGAAAAGGAAGCTGGAGAAACAGTCAAAAGATAGTAGTCGGAGAAACAGTGAGTCTCCTGTTGGGAAGGAAAAAAACTGGAAGGCGAGAGATTGTAGCTTTTGATGTCAGTTTGATCCACTCCCATCACTTGTGAAATGAACAAAATGTGGAAACTCAGCAATCAGGGAAGAAAAGGGTATGAACCTGGCATCAGAAACACCCCAGCCTGGGCTCAGGGGGCACCCAAGATGAGCAGAAGACAGAGCCCAGCTACAGCCTTGATTCGCCACCTTCTGGATACCGACTGTTGAGGCCTTCTTTCCATTTCTGCCCAGAGGAGGACTTCCAAGGGGTGAAGAGCTGGGACTGAGCGCCAACCCACTGGACAGAAGTGAGGGTCCAGGGCCAGTAAGGGCCTGGTAGGACCATGAGTGTGCATGTCACCCATGGAACAGAAGGACAGCTCCTTGGGTAATGGGCCACCCTGTGAGAGGTCTCCACAGCTCACGTGCACCCTCCTGCTCCTCCCAGAGCTCGGGTTGCAGGACAGGGTCAGGACCCCGAGGCCCCCGCCCTCCAACTGTAGGCTGGGAGGTAAACAGAAGGTCCTTGGTGGAGGAGCCAGGCCTCACGAGACTGTGTCGGAGCACCAACTACATGCAGGTGGAGCTGCCCGGGTATGAGACAGACACAGGGATACACAGCAGACCCATGAGCACGGAGCAGACCCGCCTGCAAAGCAGAAAGTGTGCAGGTGAGGGGTGTCTGGTGCCCCGGCTGTGACAGGAATGACAGAGCAGTGTGGGGGGAAGGGGTCTCTACTGGGTATCCAACTGGACGAGAATGTGTCTTGACCTCCACCCCCCACCATTCCTCAGTCCAGTGGGACAGCATCCACCAACGTCGAGATAAGACAGCGGAGCCTCAGAGGACACCCCCAGCCTGGATCAGGCAGAGACTTGTTCAGCACCTAGAGTCCCCTCCATGAATACCCATCATTTGGATTATGTAAAAATGAAGGGTTTCTGTACTTAAAAATACTATTAAAGGGATTAAAGGCAACACATCAACACATGAGTGTACGATACGTATTTCTGACAAAAAACTCACATCCAGAATGTATTTTTTCAAACATCTGCACTGCCCAGTAAATCCAGCCTAATGAAAAAGGGACAAAGGTATTCAATCTCATCCGTCATCAGAGAGATACAAGTTCAAACTACACTATACTTTCCAGAAGGGCTAGAACGCAAAAGAACAAGAACCAAGTGTTGGTACGGATGTGGGCAAACAGAACTCCCAAACTTGGCAGCAAGAGTCTAAAGTGAAAATATTTTCAGAGTCTCTTCTTAAGTTAAACATATGTGTGCCACAGTACTCAGCCATCCCAGGTATATTCTGACAGAAATAGGTCTTTGGTATTCCAAAGATGCACAGTGGACAGGTTCACAGCAGGACTAATCACAACAACCAGAAACTGGAAACCACAGAAATGCCAACCCCAGCAGGATAGGTAAATAAATAGATCGCGGTGCATTCACACCAGGGATATCATAAACCATCCACAACCATATACGACCCAGGAGAGCCTTATACAAGGAGAGCAAGAGAAACAGTCACAGTACAGCTTTGATTTTTACATAGAATGAATGAAAAAGTAATGACCCGCGATGTCAGAAGCCCGGCCAGCTGTCATATTTTCGGGTGTTGTGGCTGGCGGAAGGGTTTGGGGCCCAGGAACCTGTTGGTATTGGGCTTCCGAGGTGCTGGTTGCAGGGACTTGTTAGCTTTGTGAAAATTCACTGAGCTATGCAGTTATAATGGGTACATTTTCCTATATGTATGTGTCATACTTCAATAAAAGTTTTAAAAGGAATGGAAAACAGAATTCAACTTGTAAGGAAATGTGAGCCCAGGAGCAGATGGAAATTCATCCCAGTTACTTCATGCAATGGAACAATCTAATAAAAACATGAAGTTGGTAAAATAGTTCAAAGGAGAGTTTTTTTTTAAATAAACTTGTAAAGAAGTTTTTAAAAATTGAAAAAGAGGAAAATTTTTAAAGTAAGGAAAAATTAGAGAATTCTCAGGTGGTCCTGTGCTTAGGACTCTGTGCTTTCACTGCTGAGGGGATGGATTTGATCCTTGGTTGGGAAACTAAGCTACTCCAGTATTCTTGCCTGAAGAATTCCATGGACAGAGGAGCCTGGCAGGCTACAGTCCATGGGGTTGTAAAGAGCTGGGCACAACTGAGCTACTAACAGGCAGAATAATGGCCCATCAAAGAGATCCATGTCCTAATTCACAGAATTTGTGGATATGTTAGGTTACATGGCAAAGGGGAATTAAGTTTTGCTAGTGAGGTGATCTTAAGATACAGAGATTATTCTGGATCATCTAGTGGCCCCAGGGTGATCACATGCGTGTGTGCTGTCTTTTCAGTCAGGTCTGACTCTTTGTGACCCTACAGACTGTAGCCCTGCAGGCTCCTCTGTCCATGGGATTCTCCAGGCAAGAATTCTCCAGGTGGGTTGTCGTGCCCTCCTCCAGGTGATCTTCCCAACCCAGGGATCGAACCCATATGTCTTACATCTCCTGCATCGGCAGGTGGGTTCTTCACCACTAGCACCACCTGGGAAGCCCAGTGTGATCACAAGCATCCTTAAAAGTGAAGCAGGAGGCAGAGTCCAGCTCAGAATGATGAGATTCGAGAAAGACCCCCCTCAGCCCCCACTGCTGGCCCTGAAGGTGGGGGAGGACCTACAGGCCAAGAGACAAAGGCAGGTTCTAGAATGTGGAAAAAGCAGGAAAACAGACTCACCACTAGAACCTCTAGAAAGGAATGCAGGCCTGCTGACCTTGATTTTAGCCTATGAGATTGAGTTGACTACCACCCCTCAGAACTGTAAGAGAATTTGTGTTATTTCAAGCCACTACATTTGTGGCAATTTGCCCAGCAGCCACAGGAAACTAATACAACTGGTGTCACTGAAGTAGAAACACCAATAAATGCACCAGAAGATGTTTTGAGGACATAAAATAAATTTCCCTAAAATTGAGGGGAAAAATCTGCAAATTGAAAGTGCCAGGAATTAAAAATGAAGCTTTCAGCTCTGAGACATGGTCTCAGACACGAAATGAAGCAAAAAGAAGGATCCCTTCAAAAAAACTAAAAAAAGAAGGAACCCCTCAGAAATTCATGAAGAAAATGCAAATCACCTGTATGGGAAAAAAAACCCAGCTGACTTCAGGCTTCCCCACATCCAATGGCAGAGGATGGAGTAGCGCTTACAAAGGTTGAGGGAAAGAAAACAGCAGTTGAGACTATTACACCCAGCCAAGACAATGTTCAAAGATAGCGGCAAAGGACAGTGATGTGAAAATGCTTAGGAAACACTCATGAGCCCTTCCTGAAAAAATGATGGATATGAAATTAGCAATCAGAGGGACAGCAAAATAAAAGATTACCGGTGAGCACAGAGTACTCTGAAATATTGAATTAACACTGAGCAAGTGTGGGCACTGTAGCTACTATGCAGAATTGGGTGTTTAAACCTGGGCAACCTGAACATAATCAACAGGCTCTGAACTCAGGCATTGGGTGGAGGGAGATGGGTTGTGAGGCTGAAAGGCCCTCGCCTTTTCTGCCAGAAGCACCCACACTGTTTCAGAGTGAAATGTATCTTTAAAATAATAATCATGATGATTCCAATTTCTTCCAATTTTTCATAATCTCTTTTCAGTTTTGAATAGTTTTATTTATTCATTTTTGGCTGTGCTGGATCTTTGGTGGTAAGCGGGCTTTCTCTAGTTATGGCAAGTGGGGGCTACTCACTGTGGTGGCTTCCCTTATTGCAGAGCATGGACTCTGGGGCACGCAGGTTTCAGAAGTTGCAGCACCTGGGCCCAAGAGTTGCAGCTCTGGGCTCTAGAGCATAGGCTCAATAGTTGTGGCACACAGGCTTAGTTCCTCCAAATCATGTGGGATCTTCCCGGACTGGGGATCAAACCTGTGTCTCCTGCATTGGCAGGAGGATTCTATACCACTGAGCCGCCAGGGAAGCCCCATAGTCTCTTTTCTTAATCCAAGAAGAATCTTTTAGTAAGTCAAAAACCTGCAGAGGGCCCATCTATCGTATCAGTTCTTTCCTGCAGTGTTTCAAGCCAAGCTGACAAGACCTTTTGTGGAACATGTCTTTTTAGCCTAAATCCTCCCTCTCTGTCAAGGAAAAAACTTCAGGAGAAATCCCTAACTCGTTGTTAGAAGTCTCGGTTCAGCACATAGAATGAAAGTAACAGAGCAGAAGCACCAAGCCTCCATTCACACCAGCCAGAAGGACCTTTGTGCAAACGCTGGTCCACGTTCCTTTTTGCCCCCACGTTGTTCAGCTCCTACAGAACAGAAAACATTCCACAGCCTGTTCCCTCATACACAGCACTGTATTTGCTGAATGTTTTGTTACTTCACCTCCGGCCCATCCATTCACTGAGCCCCACACCAAGAGGACCCAGCTGAGGAGGAGACAGTCACAGCTCCCCACTCTCAGAGCTTAAACCCAGCACTGCGCTGTCCAGCACTTCTGCCTCACAAGTGGCTGTCCAGCACTAGGAGTGTGGCTAATGCACCCTTTTAGGGCTTCCCCCAGTGGCTCAGTGGTAAAGAATCCACCTGCAATGCGGGAGACATGGGTTCCACCCCTGGGTTGGGAAGATCCCCTGGAGCAGAGCATGGCAACCCACCCCAGTATTCTTGCCTGGAGAATCCCATGGATGGAGGCTCTCATCCATAGGGTTACAAAGAATTGGATATGACAGAAGTGACTGAGCACGCACACTTTTAGTTGTATTTCCCTCTAACATGCTTTAAGTGTAAAAAACTACATGTAGCTGATGACATCATCTTGGACAGTCTGTTCTAGAATCAGAATGTGCCTTTTCACAGGACCAGGGGGTGACTGTTACATGCACTGCAGTGTGAGAATGGATCCAGGTTTTCACCATCAGCTCATGGCCCCCATCTCGAACCTTCCCCAACTGAGTGTGCTGCCCATTGTCTTCTCAGTCCTACTCTGGCTGACCAGGACAAGAAGCACCCCCAGGCTGGCTTGAGCATTAAAATCCCATTCCCTAGGCGGCCTTCCTCAGCTACCCAGGAACCAGACAGCAAGCAGCAGCCTCTGTATTGGAAATGTGGCTCCCGCCCCTGAGATGTTAGCTCAGTGGAGAACACCCACAGCTCTCCTTCCACTGCCACTCAGTCTGCACCAGCCAAGCAGCCTTTGGTGGGTAAAGACTTGGGCACTGCGGGAACACCTGGCCCTCCCACCTCTTGGCCCGAGCTCCGCCCACTTTCCTCCCTGCTGCCCTTCTTTTCCTCCTAATGTCCACCCTCCTTCAGGGGCTGCTGCTCTCAAACCAGAAACTTCTTGGACCCCCTGTAGGCTGCCATCGGGTGCTCTGGTCTCCCCCTCACCCTGGGACCCTCACTCTCTGTCGGTCCTTCCCTTCTTGCACCCCAGACCATGCTCCCTAGGGTCACCAGCGTTCCTTGCCCTCTCAGGCCTGCCCGCCAGGAGGAGGAGCCCCTCCACACACACGGAACCCTGAAGAAGCCTCGAGATGCGTCCTCTGTGCTTTCTCTCCCTCCCTTTCCATCCGACCTACGCGCAGAGCCACCACCTGTGAGCCTGCCGCCGCTGTGCTCCGATCCCACGCTCCCAGCCCCTCGCGCCGGCGTCGCATCCCCACGCGTCCTTTCCAGACTCGTCGTGTGCCAAGCGCGACCCCCGCAGCAGGACACCCTGGAGCAGCCCCGCCAGCCTTCCTCCCCAAACCCGGACTGTGTGGTCCTACGCTCTCCTCCGTCTGGCAGTCAACCCCAGGTCGGGAGGACCCCAGCTTCCCATTCAGCCGCTGGCTGCCGCCTCACGCCCGGAGTGCGCGCGTCCCAGCCTCACTCCCACTAGTCCCCTGGGTCCCCCATGTCCAGGGTTCGGGGTGTGCAGCCGGGGCTGCCCGCGTCGTGCGGGCGGGATTCAGGCAGAGACTCGACGGCCCTAAGCTCGGCGCTCCCCTTCCGGGTCCCGCGTCCCCTCTCTTTCACAGTCCCGGCGCGCTCCACCCCTCCTCCCCTGGCCTCAGCGGCCTCGCTTTCCCTCCCAGGCTCCGCGGCCCCGGCTCCCCTCCCTGATCTCCCTGCTCCCTCCGCCCGCGGAACGCTCCCCTTCGGGACCCCGTACCTCCTCGGCCTCTTTTGCTCGGCTCTTTGGCGCCCCTCGCCGGGCCAGCTACCCCTCTTCGCAGCCCCGGCGCTCTCCACCCCTTCTCATCTCCTCTCCTCCCTTGCACCCCTCCCCCGCCTAGCTCTCGCGTCTGCGCCCCTCTCCTCCCCAGCCCCCGCGCGCTCTACCCCCTCTCCTTCCCGGCCCGGCGCTCACCCGCGGGGTGGCCATACGGGGATTCGGCCGCACCGTCCTGCAGGCTCGCCAGGATCTCGCCTTTGCCCACGTCGCTGTCGCCCACCAGCAGGAATTTGAGCAGAAAGTCGTAGGCGCGGACCGGGCTGCCCCCGGTGCTCATCGTGCCGCGCAAGCGCCCGCGCCCATGCCCAGCCTATGGGACAGCGCAGAGGCGGTGGCCTGGCAGTCCAGCGCCGCGCG
Source organism: Oreotragus oreotragus (assembly GCA_006410675.1). Taxonomy (NCBI): domain Eukaryota; kingdom Metazoa; phylum Chordata; class Mammalia; order Artiodactyla; family Bovidae; genus Oreotragus; species Oreotragus oreotragus. The sequence goes on along the minus strand of SJYX01009567.1, from coordinate 557,455 downwards.
GGTCCAGAGGTCTCTGGAGCACTGCTAGCCCCGCGGTCCCCGCAGCCTGACAGCGCGCACTCGGGCTCCGCCCAGCCATTGGCCGGCCGCAGTTGCTAGGGCAGCTGTACGCTCTCATTGGCTGGCTGCCCATCCATCTCGCTTTCGTCTCCTCCTCCAGGCCGTTCCCATCCGCCCCTCCCGGAAACCTACGGTCTTTGCTGCCAATGGTAGACGGGAGGCGGGGCAGGGCGGGGCCAAGGTTGGGGCGGGGCGGGGGATCGGGGGGCGAGGCTGGGTGATCACACTCCAGCGTGGGCTCATGGGCTCATGGGCTGGGTACCAGGGCTCGCCTCCACCCAGAGTCCTCACTGGGCCGGGTGGGGTCGTCGCAAGGGCCGGTTCCGGTCGCAGACGCGTGGGAGGTGGCCTGATGTCAAGGGCCCGTGCCCCAGGCAAGCTCGGGCTCTCGGTTGCTCCCACGGGTCCTCCCACCGCACCATGCAGAGTGCTGGGTGCGCGTGCTTGTGAGTGCCTGTTCACGTGTTTGTGCGCATCTGCGTGTCGCTGCGCGCGTGTGTACATGCTTCTGCGCACCAGTGCCTGGGTACGTCTTCAGGTGCTGTTGTGTGAGTCCGTGCAAGTGTCTGTGCAGATGCTGGGAGAGAGGACCAGGTGAGGACCCTCCAGTTCCTGGGCTCCTTTCCGCATCTAGGAAGCAGTGGGCGCCGGGTTGGGGGGCCTGTCTTCTGCGCTGGGTGTCTGATTAGGTGCGTGTTCCTTTACGCGCGGAATCCAGACAGCGCTAAGCGGCGCGCGCCGGCGTGATGGCGCTCAGTCTCTGGAGACGCCACCCTGGGGCTTCATCCTGAGGCTCGCTGAAGAACTCCAGCGGCTGGGAGGCCCGCGGCCCCAGCCTCTCTCGCTTCATCCTTCCACCCAATGTTGGAAAAAGCCCTCTGCGCCTCTGCGCGTGTGCAGGGAACTGCTGTAGCCCCCACTTGGGGAGAGGGGGCAGAGGAGAGAGAGAAGAATTTAAAAACCAATTGTTTAACATTTTTATCATTGTCATTTGAATTTCTTTGGACATAAAAACAGGTTTCCTTTGGAACACTAGTTTACAACTTACTGCTTATTGATTGATTGGTTGGTTTATGTACTGGCGAAGCCACTATTTAATAAAAAAGGAAATACAGTAAGATTGAAAGATGGAAAGTGGACACTGGAAAAATACGCAGGAGGTGGAATTCTGTCCCTACTCCTATTCTTGCAAAAACAAACCAAAAAACTCAGGAGAATTTCTTCCCATCTCCAACTCTCAGCTCCACGGTCCCTATCAGCTGAGAGCCACTTGACAATTATCTAGTTAAGCAGGATCCCTCCTTCTGCTGGACTTCCCAAATAAAAGTAACCACCTAAGAAAAGGCTTATATCCTCATATGGATTTTCATATTTCTGCCCTAGGATAAAATAAGGCCCACCCAACAGTGCCTGGAATGTCTCCACCAGAGGTGTTTATTTCACAAAAGGAGAAGGGTTCCCACCACTAGAGCACCCCCTCCAGCCTCCTGGGAGATGATTCCATGGCTAGACACTGACTTCTGCCCCGCCAACCCCTGCAAATTTCAATCAAAGTCCAGGCAGAAAGTAAAGGAATCTGAATGCCACTTGCCCATCTGACAACTCAAGGCTAGGATTCTAGTCCCATCTGCTTCTGACCATTGGAAAATTCCTTCCTGTGGCCAGGCTGAAATTGGCTCCCTGAACATCTCCTGACGTCCTGGAGCTGCTCCAGAGGTCAGGCTAAAGTAAAGCCCCCGGCTCCTGCTAGCACAGACACTGACTGGGAACAATGTAAGTAAAACAGAAAGGCAGACAGAATTATTTACAGATGCTTCTCCATGGATAAGAGGTAATTAGAAGATGAAGTGGTAAAGACATACTTAGGAGGATGGAGGGAGGCCACTGTGCTGTTGGTCAAGGAGGCTAGAGGCCAACTGGTCCTTTACTGGATCCTTGACTGTCATTTATGCTTTTCTACAACATACCACCCTGGTCAGGGCTCCAGAAATTCTAAAGGATTCATTGAAATAAAACTGCTGCTGCTGCTGTTAAGTCACTTCAGTCGTGTCCGACTCTGTGTGACCCCATAGACGGCAGCCCACCAGGCTCCCCCATCCCTGGGATTCTCCAGGCAAGAACACTGGAGTGGGTTGCCATTTCCTTCTCCAATGCATGAAAGAGAAAAGTGAAAGTGAAGTCGCTCAGTCTGTCCGACTGTTAGCGACCCCATGGACTGCAGCCCACCAGGCTCCTCCGTCCATTGGATTTTCCAGGCAAGAGTACTGGGGTGGGGTGCCATTGCCTTCCCCGGAAATAAAACTACAGCTAGAGATTAAGCAACATTGTAAATCAACTATACTTCAATAAAAATAAAATGCAAAAAAACCCCACAAAACCCCTACAGCTGATTTTTGTTAAGGTAGCATCAGGCCTCCAACTGTCTTAAGAAAACCAGTTTTTAAAGGCCAGAGTCTTCTTTCTCCAAAAATCAGAAAAAGCCCCCTTCAAACACTTGATCTTTTTCAAGTGGAAATAGAACCAATACTGTAACCACAAGATGTCGAAGACCCACTGGTGGCATAGTGGGGCCAGGATGGCATCATGACATGCCATCCCAATTTTATGAACTGCTTCAAGCTTCTCTCTGTGTTTCTAAATAACATGCCTTATTTATCAATGCTAAAAGCTATACTGCTCAGCCTTGACTGTAATACAGTAGTGGAAAACTGGAGACACATGTTTGCCATATAGTATATGATGAGGGTTACCCCCCAAAAAATCTATTGAAGTCCTATCCCTGGTACCTGTGAATGTGACCTTATTTGGAAATAGGGTCTTTGGAGATATAATCAAGTTAAGATGAGGTCATCAATGTAGGCCCTAATCCTATATGACCGTGAAAGAGCCCATGGACCACACTTGAAAACTGCTGATCTGAGCCTGTCTGTCCTCTGGCTCTAACCAGTGGAGGTGTGGCCTAGCATGTGACTTTAGCAAAGGAACATGGTGGGTGTCTGCTGCAGGCTTCAAAAAAAGGGACACCAGGGAGCCAACTTCCAGCTGAAGCTAGTGACCACAAGGGCATCATGAAGCCTCTTCTCTGGTCCACAAGCTGCGGACTTCTTGTCATGTGACTGGGATAGTTCCATGGCCCTAGCCATCTCCAGATGGATGTGCTGTTGCTGGAAGTTAAAATAAGCCTCAGTAACATGCCCAGTATCGAGTTCTAGCGTTTTTCTTTGGGGCAGAACATCATTGTTCTTTATCTTCTTCCAGGGCGAGTGAGGGTCCACCCTACCCATCCATGCACCCTCATCATATTTTGCTTAATTGCTTCGCCTGACCCTCATGAAACAATTGTCCGCCCCTCACCCTTGTCTGATCCTTCCCTGACCTTCACCCAGGCCTGACCTGACCTTGATCTGGCCCTCACCTGATCCCCTCACACCTCCACCCACACTGCAGTTTCACTTCAGGGTTGATGGTGCCACCCACACTTTGGACATCTTCCCTCCCTGAAGAGCTGCGCTCCCTGGACTGACCTGGCCACAGTGCTCGGGGGGTTGCCCATAGGCTCAGCTCTGTATTCTGCTCGTCTCCGACACTTTGCTGGGGACACCAATGTATTTCCGGAGCACTTGATGCCACTTCAGCCCTTTGCTTCACACACACTTGCTCCTTCCCACTAGATCAGTGTCCACAGTGACACCTCCTCCCAGGAGCCCTCCCTCCACCCTCCTGACCTAGATTGGGGCTCATCCTGTCTAATTAAAACATAGGTTTGCATGTCCATCATCTCTACAAACAGCACCAAATATCCACAGTACAGGGAAAAGGCCAAGCAATTTCCAGAGAACTGCTCAAGACTCACCGATTCTCCTGGGAATGAACTTTGACTCACTATCCACACTGACTTGGCACAACACAGAAAAGTGAGAGAGTCTTATTTTCCTGCCTGGCAGCTAAGTTTTCACCATCCTGTAGGGCATTAATCGGCTTTGTATTTAACTGAATGTTCCTGTTTTGGCATTCCTTCTCCCATCAACTGTGTAAGTTGGGAATTTGAAAACGTGATTATACCTAGGGGAGTGGGCAGCTTCCTGACACAACATGAGGCCCAAAGTGCTGAGTGAGTGAGTTGAAAACAGCATCTTCCCTGTCTCCCTGTCCATAGGAACGGGACAGTGGGGTCTTTCAGAAGCTGGCTGCCCCAAGCCCAGATCAGGGGACGCTCTCACCCTTTCCTGGGGTCCCATCTATGGCACCCGTCACTGTGTCGTGGACTGTGTGCAGGGACTGAGCTTGTGTCCCTCTCCAAGGAGCCACTCCACATCTCACAAACACTAGGGGCTGCATGAGGACTTGGACTTAAGCCCACGGTGGGCTCTCCCATTACCCCTGTGTACAGTTCTTGCTCACATGCCATCTTCTCAGTGAGAAGCTCCCTGAGCCAGGCAAGGATGCTGGGGGCAGGAGTGTGCGCCTTGGCTACAGAAAGGCTGGAGTTGGTCTCATGCCAATTAGACCCTGAAAGAAGTGGTCCCTACACCCCTGACTGCTCTGGGTCATCAGGGTCATGAGATCCAGAGCAGAGATGGGAAAGGCAGACCCAGGACCCAGGGCGGTGAATGCAGAAGCGACCTGCAGCCTGCACCGCCCCCTACCCCACCCACGCCCTCCTCCCCCCTGTGTTACTCTGCTCACTTGAATCCAAAGGAACTAGAGCTGGGAATTAGGGTGTACCCTTGGCTGCAGTGAGAAGACCCATCCTCCTGCCCCTGCGCTGGGCACCAGGGAATGGGATGTGGGGAAGGGGGGGGAGGGTAGGGGGTGGGGGTGGGGAAGCAACATGGACACACTGTAGCCTAGATCCTAAGAGGCGGCCAGCCCAGTGCTCTGCAGAAAGGCCCCCAAAGTGCTTTTCTCCAGGAAAAAAAGTATAGTTTATTGAAGGAGAACATTTTCATCCTGTGCCAAACCCACCACTTCTTCCCCTCTTGAGTGACAGAAAATATCTCTTCTCAACCCCAGAGCCTGAAGAACATTTCTTTTCAGAGAAAATCTATTTGATTCAGAATGCCGGGGGAAGAAAACAAGCAGCTTCTTGTGTGTAAAACTTCACCCTCGACCTTGTGCTTTTAAGTGAAAGCTCCCACACATTTGTGCTTCCTAAGGTTTCAACAAACCATGTCCAGTTTTTGCATTAAAATCTCCGCGCATCACACAAAGGTATTTAGGAAAATATATTTAGAGATGTCAGAGACAGATTGTTTCAAAAGCTCAGCAGATGGCAGACCCTAAACTTCAGAAGTATTTGGTAGGACATGTCTGGTTTTACAAGCAAACTTGCCTTTTTATGGTACTCAAGATGATGAAAGAGTTGCAAGAAAAGTTAACATTTGTAAAGATCTTGAGAATTCCCTGGTCTAGTGATTAGGATTCATTGTTCTCACAGCTAAGGTCGTGGGATCCATCTCTGCTCCGGGAACTAAGATCTTGCATGCCTTGGGGCCAAAAAACCAAAACCGTGAAACAAAAGCAATATTGTAACAAATTTGATAAAGAGTTTAAAAAATCCAGAGTGTCCAGGCCTGTGGCTGCTGGACAGTAAAGGTGTCTCAGAGTGTCTGTGATTGGCCCACATTAATCTCATGGCAACCTTGAGAAGTAGGGGGTGTTATTCCTGCTGACACCAGGGAAACAGGGGCTCAGAGAAACCTTCAAGGCCTGAGGTCCTGCCTGGGTCTTTCATGGCTGGAGCTGATCAGTGTGGCAGCAGAGACCTGGTTTTGTCCTGTTTTCCTTTTTTAAGTGTGCTAAATTATACGTAACATGCAATTTATTATACCATCTTACCCATTTTTCAGTGTTAGAATTCAGTGGCATTAAGCACATTGACATTGTTATGCAACCATCACCACCATCCATCTCCAGAATTTTGTCATCTTGTAAAACAGAAGCTCTGTTATCATTAAGCAATATCTCCCCATTCTATTCTCCCCGGGCCCAGGCACCCACCAGTCTATTTTCTGCCTCTATGAATTTGACCACTCTAGGGATTGCATATGGAATCATACAGTATTTATCCTTTATCCTTTTGTTTACTAAATTATTTCACTTAGGGTGTCTTCAATGTTCATACATGTTGTAGCATGTGTTAGAATTTCCTTCTTTAAAGCTGAATAATATTCCATTGTATGGATAGACCACATTTTGTTCATCCGTTCTTCAGCTGATGGATATTTGGGTTGCTTCCACCTTTTGGCTGTTGTAAATAATGCCTCTATGAACATTTCTGTACAAATTTCTGTGCAGACGTATGGTTTTTTTCTTCACAAATATACTTTTATTGATGTAAAAATTCACAAAATATAAAAGTAACCATTTTAAAGTGTACAGTTCGGGGACCGTTTACTACATTGCCAATGTTATGTAACCAGCACTTCTGCCTAATTCCAAAATATTATCATCATTCTGAAAGAGAACTCCCTATCCATTAATCATTCTGGCTCTATTCCCCTTCCCCCTCAAGTCCCGGTAACTACCAATTTTCTTTATGTCTCTGCGTTGTTGTTTAGTTGTTAAGTGGTCTCCAACTCTTACAGGACTCATGCACTGTAGCCCACCAGGCTCCTCTGTCCATGGGATTTCCTAGGCAAGAATACTGGAATGGGTTGCCATTTCCTTTTCCAGGAAAATGTGTTTTTATTTCTTTTAGGTGTATACAGAGGAGTGGAATTGCTGGGCTAGGTAGAAATTATCGTGGGTGCTTGAGGAACTGCCAGACAATGGTATAATTTCGGAAGCACTGAAATCTTTATGAAGCTTGCACCGCATCTGTGTGGCACTGTGCAGTGGCCTCTGGCCCGGAAGCGGGCCAGCAGAGGAGAGAAGGCGTGTCCGCCACCGTCAGGTGATAACGCAAGGAATCTTTTTATGCCACCTTATGCCATTTGACTATGGAAAAGCATTTCTCAAATTTCTTTCCCTGATGCTCAAATAAAAATAGACCGAGGAACTAAAAAAGGACTAACCATATTTTTCCCCAAAGCCAGGCACTTGCACACACCAATTAACTCTTCTTATTTCTTTCTCCTGCTGTCGAGAAGTAAATAGAAACTAACAGCTGAGCACAGATTCACACTGGGTGTATATTTGGTGATGACTCACCAAGAATTCGCAGCCAAGGTGACAGTTGTTCTTAGGCCATGGAAAGAAAACCTATTTTAGACAAAACTGTAACCTCACGGATGCCCCCAGAAAGCACCAGAGCTGTAGAGACAAAATCCATATAACATAGGTTTCAAGTCAGAGCGTCGCTCCACCCACGCACGGCGAGTTGAAGCCCCGCCCACTGCCATATCCCGCCCACTCAGTGCTCCTCCCAGACTCCAACCTCGCCCCTGCCGCCCTTCCACCGCCTGCCAGACCTCCAGGGCCAGCTGTGCTCGGCCCCCCAAGGCTTGTGTCCCTTTCTGGCCGCCTCTGAGCCAAGCTTCTTCTGCACTGGCCCTCTTGTCTTCCACAGGACAGTAGCCCGTCGTCATCATTCTTAGGACTGTTAACGTCACCTGGCCCCTCCAGGCAGCCAGTCCTGGTTCTCTGGCCCAGAGCTGCCCCCAGCTCCTACACTCCGACTGGGTGTTCGGAGGAAGTGGAAACCCCTCTTCCGTTGTCAAGGAGAGAAGATTCAGATAAGAAAGAAATTGAGGCACTTCCCTGGTGGTGCGGCGGATAAGAATCAGCCTGTCATTGCGGGGGACACAGGTTTGGTCCCTGGTCCAGAAAGATTCCACGTGCTGCGGAGCAACTAAGCCTATGCAGGGCAGCTCCTCCTCATGCCACAACTGCTGAAGCCCAAGTGTCCTAGGGCCTGTGAGCTGCAACCACTGAGTCTGTGTGCTGCAATTACTGAAGTCCACGTGCACTAGAGCTGCACGCCTCAACTACAGAGCCCACGTCCTGTAACTACTGTGCCTAGAGCCTGTGCTCTGCAACAAGAGAAGTCACTGAAATGGGAAGTCTGAGCGTCACACTGAAGAGTAACCCCTGCTGGCCACAACTGGAGAAAGCTGGTATGCAGCAAGGAAGACCCGCTGCAACCAAAAATAAAAATACGTTGTAAAAAAGAAAGAAAGAAACTGGGGGTCAGGGTGGACGCTCTTGAAATATAAGCCAGTTTGTCCTTTACAGTAATTCTGAAGTTATGCCAGCTGGAGCAATACTGTTTCTCCAGTCGCGAGTAAGCCCTGCCTGGGGAGGAGGGGAAGCTCCTGGCATCCATCCCTGTCCCCATCCCTGTCCTGCCTGCCCCTGCCCCCAGGTCCACGGCTGAGCCCCGGAGTGACGGTCTCTGTGGTTATCTGGTGGAGGCTTCTGTGTGGAGGTTGACAAGGGCACATGTGGGCTGCAGGAAGGGAGCTGGACACCAGGAAGGAGGTGGGTGTGGGTGTGAGAGCAGGGACGCGCTCATTCCCTGGCTGGGAAGGAGTCATCCGAGGGCGCTCTCCCTGACTCTGCTCTTTCAGTTAGGACTGTGCTGAGATGGACAAAGCAGGATGCCTTCAGAGGAGAGGACCCCCCGGCCCTGCACCAAGGCCTCATGGGCTATGGAAGCCTTGAGGTGGACGGCAGGTCCCCGCAGGGCAAGTGCAGGCTGGAGGACAGGGAGGGCTCCGGCTAATGCAGACCCTTGAAGCCCCCCTGAGGACTGATCACCCTCTTGCAAGTGGGTGGTGCAGAAGGATCAGTGGTGTCTGGTCCCTGTATTGTCTCCAATTCAGAGACCCTTCTGGGGAGTGGGTTTGTGGACTTTGAGGTCGGAAGGAGTCACAGATTTGCCTGAGGTGAAATCCTGACTCCGTTTTCCCAGCTGTGTGAACTTCGGTGAACGATCACTTACTTAGTGGGCTTCAGTTTCCCTGCTTCTTCTTTTTCTCTCTTTTTTTTTTGGCTTTGCCAGTTGGCTTGTGGGATCTTAGTTCCTCCACCAGGGATTGAACCCAGGCCCTCAACAGAGAAAGTGCAGAGTTTTAACTGCTGGACCGCCAGGGAATTCCCCTTCCCTGCTTGCGAGAAGTCTATGACCCTCACACTTGGCAAGTGTTTGGGGCAAGTGACTGGTACACAGCAAGCGCCTAGGTGTGTCATCAGCTGAGTCCCTGTGGAGTGTTGATGGAGCCTCCATTGGATACCCTTCATGCTCCTGCACACTCTGGTCCACTATGGTTTTAACTTTTGATCCAGCAGCAGCTCACCCAACTCATTCTGGGTCAGTGCATCACAGGCATCTCAGGGAGAGGTGAGGTAGAAATATATTGCCACCAGTCACCCCCAGCATGCCAGCCAACTCTGCCACACCAATGGCAGCTGCCCCTGGCTCCACAGCAGGTGCCTGGGATGGGAGGAGTGAGGTTGGGGCTTGCCATTGAGACAGGACAGTTGGATTGGGGTACACACGTGCCCATGTACAAGGCAAGTCTCAGAGAGAGGAGCAGACAGGGTCCCAGAGAAGGGGAGGCTGGAGCCCTCCTCTGGAGGACAGCCTCAGGGCACAGAGAAGAGCGTGCCATTTGAAGGAGCCGCAACGACTCTGCTCTTTCAGTTGGGACTGTGCTGAGATGAGAAGAGGGAGAAGCTGGAGAGCAGGAACACCGAGAAACTACAAGGGCAGGATGTCCCAAAGCAGGATGTTTGACTCAAAGGCAAGAGCATCTGGAAATGTATGGAAGGGTTGGATTAGCAAGGCCATGGTCCCATCTTCCACCACAGAGCAATCATGGGACATTTTCTCATGGATGAATAAGAGTATACAAATGATTAGTCTTATATCTAATGTGTAATTAATGTTTCTGCTTCAAATATCAACACGAATTTTTAAAATAACATAGGCTTAAAAATCACACAGTGAATTTACATCTTTATATTTGATTCAGAATAATTAGGCTCAGTAGATACAATGGCCCTGGGAGAGCCTTTGTACCAGTAGGTGCATAGTCAGCAAAATCTTATGTGGACCAAAAATAAAAGAAAAAAATGGACTGAAGGGTTAAATTGATGTGGTGACAATAATTTCATTCAAATGAAAATTGAAAAATAAAATGGTTTATAAAAATAAACCATTTCAATAAGGTCAGAAATTAAATGGACTTGATAAAACTCACTCTTGAAAGTAATTTCTCAGCAAAATCTCAATTAGTGGTGGCATAATTCTGATGAAAACTTTCCTGTTCATGGCATGAAGTTAAAGTGACTGAGACCACAGATAAAGATAGGTTGTAAAAAAAAAAAAAAGACAGATTGTAACAGGCCTTGACCCTGCACGCTGCTGTGCTACCTTGGGCAGATGTGATTCAGGTACTCCATAACCTTTACAAACTTTTTGAAATTCTCCTTACTATCCTCCGAAGTGTCAGTTCACCTGCTACCATTTGTAGATTTTCATCTGCTCATTTTTGCTTTTCTAAATTGTGAAATACAGAACTTCCCTGTGGTCCAGTGGCTAAGATCCGGAGCTCCCAGTGCTGGGGTCCTGGGTTCAATCCTTGGTCAGAGAGCTAGATCCCACATGCTGCAACTAAAAGTTTGTATGCTGCGACTAAGTGTTTGCATGCTGTAACTAAGACTCAGTGCAGTCAAATATTAATGCCTGTGGGTGTGCTAAGTCGCTTCAGTTGTGTCTGACACTTTGAAACCTTATGGGCTGTAGCCTACCAGACTCCTCTGTCCAAGGGATTCTCCAACCAAGAATATTGGAGTGGACTACATGCCCTCCTCCAGGGGATCTTCCTGACCCAGGGATCAAACCTGTTCTGCCTCTTTATGTCTCCTGCATAGGCAGGTGGGTTCTTAACCACTAGTGCCACCTGGGAAGCCCCAAATATTAATAACTAAATATAAATAAATATTTTTTCAATTGTAAAGTACTATATATATATGTAAAAGTGCATGAAAACACACGTGTGTACCACTTAATAAATAATAAATACTTGAATTGTAAATCACCCCCACAGGTCAAGAAATACAGCATGGCTGGTGTGCCAGAGACTGTGCACATACCTCCCGAATACAACACCCTCCCTCCTGCGTGACTGCAACCACTGTCTCGGAGGTGGGCTCCCTCGGGGACAGATAAGGTACAAGTGCAAATAGCTTACGTGAGGGTGATCCTGGGAAGCCTTCACGGGGGTGGGAAAGTGAAGCAGGAGGTCAGAAAAGAAAGTTAAGTTGACTGGAATGCATCCCTCTGGGGAACTTTAGCAGTGGGGTAGCCTCAGAGATAGCTGCTCCTGGGGGCACTGGACTGGGCCAGCACCAAGGGTAGAGAAAACTCTTGCACAGTCCCAGGAGCCGGATCCTGGAATCCTTGGGTTGGTGAATGTCAGTGAATGTAGAAGGCGTATGCATGGGGTACCAAGAACACCTGTTCCAACCACTGTCCCGACTTTTGTGAAAGACTATGGTGTTATCGGGGACTTTGCTGATGGCTCAGATGGTAAAGAATCTGCCAGCAGTGTAGAAGACATAGATTTCATCAAATATATATAGTCCAGATCTGCATGTACAGGCAAGCACCAGGGCTTGTGTATGTGACTACGCCTTCAACTTCTAATAGGACTCAAAAGCTTTCTGAAAGACTGTCTCTCAGATTATAGTCCTCAGGTTGGCCCAGTTAGAATTCTCTGTTTCCTCTTTAAATTGACTATTGGTTAATTTTTTTGTTGCTGTTGACAAACCAAAAAGAGCTTTTAGAGATAAAAACCTAATATTAAAAATTTAAAGCCTAATGAACAGGTTCAACAGATTAGACCCATGATTCCTTGCAGAATTAAGAAAGAAAAAATTAATCTTCAAAAGAGTTACATACTGGCATCAGAAGTAGAAAGAAAAATGATATTTACAGTCAGTCTAGCATTTCCAGCTTTGAGGAGGTCTGGTTAATGTATGGGCTTTCCAGGTGGCGCAGAGGCATAATATCCGCTGCAGGAGCTGCAGGAGACGTGGGTTTGATCCCTGGGTCGGAAAGATCCCCTGGAGGAGAGCATTGTAACCCACTCCAGTATTTTTGCCTGGGAAATCCCATGAACAGAGGCTACAGTCCATGGGGTCACAAAGAGTTGACACGACTGAGAATGCACCATTAATGTATTAATATAATGCAGATGTACATTACCGAGGACCCAATATGGGCAGGAAGTATGTTATGCCTCAATTTTCTTGTTTTGACTTAAAACATAAATTTTACTTCCTTGGGTTCTTTATAGAATCTGAGATTGGGCACTTAACAGAAGCGCATTTTTAAAAATTATTTAAATTTTAAAAATTAATTTGTTTTAGTTTTGGTTGTGCCTGGTCTTCGTTGCTGCTAGTGGGCTTTCTCTAGTTTCGCTAAACGGGGATGACTCTTTGTTGTGGTGCGTAGGCTTCTCACTGTGGAAATTTCTCTTATTTCAGAGCACAGGCTCTAGGCACCCGGGCTTCAGTGGTTGCGGCATGCAAACTCAGTACTTGGGACTCTGGGCTCAGTAGCTGTGACTCACAGGCTGTGGAGCACAGGCTCAGTAGTTCAGGTGCCTGGCTTTAGTTGCCTGCAGCAGGTGAAATCTCCACAGGCCAGGGATTGAACCCGTGTCCCCTGCATTGGCAGGTGGATTTTTAACCACTGTACCACCAGAGAAGTCCAGAAATGTATTTTCTAATAGTTCTGGAGGCTGGATGTCAGGGTGCCAGCAGCCCTGGTTCAGGGTAGAGCTCCCTGGTGTATGTATGAAGAGAGATTAGGGGCGAATGTTCCTTGCTATCTTGTCATCTCTCCAGTGCTTTGTATATGTATTGAAGCTGTCTGAATCAGCATTTCTACTTATTTTTAGCAGGAATGTTGGTCCAAACTATCTGCTTTTTCCTTAATTCTTCAAACTTCAGAACCTCAATTCATTCTTCCATTGTTTTAGCACATTCTCAGTGAATGCCCACAACATGACTGGCATTGGTGCATCATGCTAAGTAAGCACTGGGAAACAATGGGGAATGTGATGGTCAATTTTATGTGTCAGTTCGGCTGGGGCACAGTGCTCAGATATTTGATGTCAAACATTATTCTGGATGCTTCTGTGAGGGTGTTTTTTAGATGAGATTAACATTTAAACCAGTGGACTTTGAGTGACGCCAGTTACCCACTCCAGGGTGGGTGGACCACGTCCACTCAGCTGAAGGCCTGCTGAGAACACTGACCTCCCATGAGGGGGAAGGAATTCTGCCAACAGGACTCTGCCCTCGGCCTCCAGCCTGCTGGTCTACTCTGCAGATTTTGATCTTGTCTCTCCACAATTAAGGACTTCCCCGTAGCTCAGACGGTAAAGAATCTGCCTGCAGTGTAGGAGATGCAGGTTTGATCCCTGGGTCAGGGAGATCCTCTGGAGGAGGGAATGGTTACCCACTCCAGTATTCTTGCCTGGAGAATCCCATGGACAAAGGTGCCTGGAGTCTGTGGGGTCGCAGAGTCGGACATAACTGAGCAACTAACACTACACTACTACACTACTGCTACCTCCACAGTTGTGTGAGCCCTGTTAACCTGAACAAAAAAACATCTTGTTGGTATACGAGCAAAATGGGTTTATTCGGGAACAGCAAAGGTTTGCAATTTGAAAAAGAAGAAAAAGCTGCAGACAAAGCCAAGAAACAAAGGAGAGGAATGTGATTTTATAGACAGAAAGGAGGAAGCTGGAGGGGTTGTTTTGAACAAAAGTCAACCCACTCCAATATCCTTGCCTGGAAAATTCCATGGACGAAGGAGCCTGGCAGGCTACAGTCCATGGGGTCAAAAAGAGTCAGACACGACTGAGTGACTTCACCACTGAAGAAAGTGACAGTTGAGAGTAATCGCTGGTTTTCATTGGCTGAGTAGACTGGGTAATTAATTTCTTGTAGGAGATACAAGGAGGAGGCAATGGCACCCCACTCCAGTACTCTTGCCTGGAAAATCCCATGGATGGAGGAGCCTGGTGGGCTGCAGTCCATGGGGTCGAGAAGAGTCTGACATGACTGAGCGACTTCACTTTCACTTTTCACTTTCATGCATTGGAGAAGGAAATGGCAACCCACTCCAGTGTTCTTGCCTGGAGAATCCCAGGGACGGGGGAGGCTGGTGGGCTGCCGTCTATGGGGTCCCACAGAGTCGGACACGACTGAAGCGACAGCAGCAGCAGCAGGAGATAAAAAGAACACCTTTCCTGATGAGGCGTGTAATTGAGGATTCTTTCCTGTTGATGATTCTCCTTGTTAGGGTCTGTAATTGACAGTGTTTCTGTTCTTGACCCTGAGTGGCCCCAAGGAAATGGCACTTGCTGACTCATCTTTACCTTCAGGCTGGGTCTGGGCGGACTGTGTGAGAGCTCTCCCTTTTGGCCTTCCCACTCCATTTTAAACAGGTTTCCCTTTATTAATCCTCACAGCCATTCCTTAAAATAAACCTCCCTCTGTATATACACACACCTTGTTGATTTGATTTCTCTGAAGATTGCTGACTGACACATGGATCTGTAGACAAAGAATGCCACCTGCCATACCAGTAAACAAAAGATGTTGAGGCCATCAAGCCCTTAGCCACTAAAGCCAGCCCTCTCCCTACAACTGTGTACCCTGAGGAGATTCAGGATGGAGAACACAGAGTCAGTTCGGTTCCGTTCAGTTCAGTCACTCAGTCATGTCTGACTCTTTGCGACCCCATAAATCGCAGCACGCCAGTCCTCTCTGTCCATCACCAACTCCCGGAGTTCACTCAGACTCACATCCATCGAGTCAGTAATGTCATCCAGCCATCTCATCGTCGGTCGTCCCCTTCTCCTCCTGCCCCCAATCCCTCCCAGCATCAGAGTCTTTTCCAATGAGTCAACTCTTTGCATGAGGTGGCCAAAGTACTGCAGTTTCAGCTTCAGCATCATTCACTCCAAAGAAATCCCAGGGCTGATCTCTTTCACAATGGACTGGTTGGATCTCCTTGCAGTTCAAGGGACTCTCAAGAGTCTTCTCCAACACCACAGTTCAAAAGCATCAATTCTTCGGTGCTCAGCTTTCTTCACAGTCCAACTCTCACATCCATACATGACCGCTGGAAAAACCATAGTCTTGACTAGACAGACCTTTGTTGGTAAAGTAATGTCTCTGCTTTTGAATATACTATCTAGGTTGGTCATAACTTTTCTTCCAAGGAGTAAGCGTCTTTTAATTTCATGGCTGCAGTCACCATCTAGGGTGTATGTATCAAACGAACGGTTTCACTAAGCTCAGACTGTTTCATCTTCCTATACATAGAAAAGGACTTCCCCAATGGCTCAGTAGGTCAAGAATCTGCCTGCAATGCACAGGTTCGATCGCTGGGTCAGAAAGATCCCCTGGAGCGGGGAATGGCAACCAACTCCAGTATTTCTTGCCTGAAAAATCCCATGGACAGGAGTCTGACAGGCTCCAGTCCTAAGAGTCGAAAAGAGTCAGACATGACTGAGGCACTAAGCACACACGCGCGCAGGATAGCACCAGATTCATTTACTTGAGATGTCTGGTTTACTTTAATTAGCAGTAGTCTTTCCATGTCTGACTACTTGTTTCTTTCTTTCTTTCTTTCTTTTTGGTAGGGGTTGTTTGTTTTGTTTTTTTGTAAAAACTTCTATATATCCTTGCCCTTTCCTTTCCTCTCCTCTTCTGAATAGTCCCTCATAACCATCTGAGAGGCTATCTTCCCAGCTTAAGTCCTCAGTAATGTCTCCAATAAAACATAATTCTCAACTTTTAGGCTGTGTTTGCTTGGTTTTTTTTTT
>SJYX01009567.1:381401-537342 GCA_006410675.1 Oreotragus oreotragus | reverse complement strand
TTTTTTTTTTCAGTCGACAGAATAAAGACTTAATTCAGCCCTCAAAACTCAAATCATTAAAATCTAGTTGGGAGACTGAAGATAATTGGATGCGTGGGTACTATGTCGCTTCAGTCACGTGCCACTCTTTGTGACCCCATGGACTGTAACCCACCAGGCTCCTCTGTCCATGGGATTCTTCAGGCAAGAATACTGGAGTGGGTTGCTATGCCCTCTTCCAAGGGATCTTCCAGAGCCAGGGATCGAACTCATGTCTCTTAGGTCTCCTGCATTGGCAGGGGGCTTCTTTACCACTAGCGGCATCTGGGAAGCCCTACTGGATAACCACCTGCAAACAAACGACAGCATCCCATAGGGTGTTACAGAAGCGTCCAGGTCAAGAAAATCTCTGGGAGGGGTGATGCTCAGACCTGGAGCCGGTGGAGGTGATGAGGGGCCGGAGCAGCACGCAGTGTCACAGGCAGGTCACAGGTCAGGTCAGGGGAAAAGGTCTGGGCGAGGCCCCTGTCAGGGAGAGTCACCAGGGTCTCGGGGCTGCGGGCGCACGACACGGCGCCGCCCCGACCTCTCGTCGCCCCGCCCCTCCATCCCCGCGCGCTCCGGCCGGTCCCGCCCCTCAACCAATCCCCGCGCGCCGCTGTGGCGTCGCGGCGCCTGCGTGCGGCCTGAGGCGGGTCGGCCGCCCAGGCGCGGGGAACATGGAGGAGCTACTGAGGCGGGAGCTGGGCTGCGACTCCGTCAAGGCCACGGGTCACTCGGGTGGCGGATGCATTAGCCAGGGCCAGAGCTACGACACGGACAAAGGACGAGTGTTTGTGAAAGTGAACCCCAAGCCAGAGGTCAGGGTCGCCGCGGGTGCGGGTTGGGGGGCGGGGCCGGGCCGAGGGTCTGTGTTCCCAGGCCCTCGTCCGGGCTCGCGGATGGGGGCCGGTCTGGAGTTGGGGGTCGGTGTCCGAGCCTGGGCCGTTGGCTGAGGAGGCGCTCGGTGGCCCGTGTCGTCGTCGGGCCGGCTTGGACTTTTTCGGCCTCCGCGGCTCATCTCTGCGGCCCCTCAAACCCTCGGGAGGTCGGTCTGAGGGTCCGGGCCGGTCCGGCGCGAGTCTCTGCCGCCCCTGGGACGCTGTGGATGGTTTTCCTGCGCGACCCAGGTGGCCGCTGCCTTGAAAGTCCATCGTTTGGCGAATTTTGAATAAGGACAGGTAACAGAAACTCCTTGTCTTGGGGTTTATTTGAACTTGGAGAGATCAAAACCCTTCCTGAGTATTGGCAGTAACGTAGCCCTGGCTTTCGGCCTCAGGGCTACTGTAACACTCCCGCACTCTGGGCCGCTTTAAACCCGAACATGTGCATTTCGGGATCTGGTCTTGGAGGCTGGACATCCAAGAACGTGGTGAGGCCTCCTTTCCTGGTGTGGAGGCCACTTCTCCCTGTGACCCCATATGGCAGAAGGCCCAGGAGAGCTCTCTGGGATGTCTTAGAGGGCCTCTAATCTTCCCATGAGAGCTCCACCCCTGTGACCTGGTCACTTCCCAAGGCACCGCCTCCTAACAGCATTATATTGGGGGTTAGGTTTCAACCTATGAATTTCCCGGGGCCACATTCAGTCCCCACCCTTCCATTCTGTTTGTATCTGAACGTTTTCTCAAGCGTTCCCATATAAAATAGGTGAGCCTCCCTGCTGACGTTGACTTGCTCTGGGATGTGCCTTCTTTGCGCGCTTTGGGTGGGTCGTGCCTGTAATGTTAGCTGGGAGGTGCTGGATGGCTCTAGTAGTCAGGGAGCAGGACTGGCAATACCTTGGTTCAAATAGGGCTGAAGGCAGTGACCCGAGTACGGGGTCTTGTGTGTTGCACATCCTCAGCCCTTCTATCTTTTCCTTGGAGAATCTCACCCTGCATAGTGTGGGATGATCTCTTTCTGGACTGATGCTGTTCTCTCAAGACCAGCTTTCAACTCTTTGTTCTGCAGAGATCGGCTCCATATTATCCTGAACATCTCTTCTATAGGAATTTGCCAAATAACGGTCCTTGAAATTGCTCTTTTCCATTGGTTTTCCCCAGGCAGTACTAACGTAGTGGAGGTGTCCTTCCTTCCTTTCTATCACAGGCCTTCTCAGAGTTCTTTTTCTGTTATGTGGCTCTGTCCTTTTCATGTCTGTATTTTCACTGTCATCAGCATTTGTAATAATTCAAAACTTGGTATGGATTACAGGGAAGCAAATGCTTTCCAGTGATTAAAGTGGAACCACTGAGCAGTGCTTTTTAAACGTTGTCTTTCTGCTACTGTTTCTTCCAGTTGTTGTTTTTTATTTTGTCATCAGGGTCTGTTTTATTTTTGCTAGTCCTCACATAAATTCTTTCTAATCCTTTGGTAGATAGCTGCAAACAGGTCTCTTTCCAGTTTGCTTGGATAGATGCTTGTGTGAGTTATGCAAATGTACCGGCTATAGCAGAAACATTTGCTGATGTATGGAAAATAGGACTCTCTTTATGCTTTGTTTTTTAGGAGGTGAAAATGTCTTCTGGACTTCTAAGAGAAGACTACACGGCTGCTCTTCTGTTTTCCTTCTCACTCTCTGCTTGAATGACCTGGTCTAAGTTTTTCCTCTTCATTATGCTTATTTGTCTTTTGCATGCTTGTATATTTGGTTTTCTCTCATGTTCCTCTCCTAAGTCCTGGACCTTTTGTAACTCTGCACCCCAACTGATGCTTACTTTGCCCTGGTCCCACTCTGGAGGAGTGGTCTTAGGGTTAGACATTTAGGACTGTGTGGTAGTAGACACTTCTGTGAGGAGCCTTGCCTCTAGCTGGGTTCACAGACCCTTCTTCACCTCTCCCTGCATTTTTTTTTTAAATTAAAATTAAAAAAAAATTTGATCCCTTACTTTATGCTGCACAGCAGTGCTTTAGTACAAAGTACATCCTGGGCCCAGGTGTGTTCCTTTATGTTTAAAGAATGCTACGAAAATTCTCCTTAAGACACAGTGTAAAGTGTTTAGAATGGACTGTGTTAACTGTTAGCTGCTAACTCAGTTAATTACAGCAGCAAACCTATGAAATTGGTACCGTTATTAACTCCCTTTTACAGATGAGGAAACCAAGGCCACAGAATTAGTAACTGTGAGGGATAGAAGTAGAAAATCCTGGGTCACTATTTGTAGTGAACCCAAACTGGAAGCCCAGCATCCTTCATTGGACGAACACATTTTAGAACCTTTGCTTTACAGAACAAGGACAATAAACTATTGATGCACCAGCATTACAAATGCAGCGTGAAATGAAGAGGCTTGACTGCCTCTGTGTAGATGACAAAACAGATGGACAGATGCACCGGGGGGGCGGTGGTGTCTGGGCGGAGAGGAGTGCCAGGCGGCCGTCATGTGGATGTGCTGACTTTGGGAGAATTAGAGTTGGATGCTTTTGAGTTTGCAGTTTTCTTCGTATATGTCTGTAGAA
Organism: Oreotragus oreotragus; assembly: GCA_006410675.1. Classification (NCBI taxonomy): domain Eukaryota; kingdom Metazoa; phylum Chordata; class Mammalia; order Artiodactyla; family Bovidae; genus Oreotragus; species Oreotragus oreotragus. The sequence goes on along the minus strand of SJYX01009567.1, from coordinate 533,886 downwards.
ATTTTACTCTAAAAAAGAAATACTTTAAAGAAAAGGAATTACCTAGCCTGGTAAGTTAGGGAAGATCTCTCTGAGAAATAAAAATTTTTATGGTTGAAATGTGAAGCATGACAAGGAAGGGGCTGACTTAGCAGAAAGAATGGGGAGGTGTGTTCCTCGCAGAGGTGACATGGCATGTGGAGGTCTCCAGGCTGGAGGTGCCTGGGGATCTCTGAGGAACTGAGAGAGGCTGTAATCCTGGAGCAAAATGGGTGTGTGTGCCAGCCCAGAAGTGTGGGGGTGGAGCCTAGGTAGGGGCCCACATTGAGGGGGCAGGGGAGTGGGCAGAGCCAGACCCTGTGGGGCTGTCACTCAGGAAGTGGGGTGACAGCTTGGAGTGTGTTCCAGGGTGAGATTTGCCTTCCAAAGGCAGGAGCAAGGACTTTTGAACCAGAAGTGTGAAAGGCGATGGTGATGAATTGGTGTCTGGTGCTAGGAGATGCCGTAGGATTTGGTGGTCCACTCAGGTGAGAAGTGTCCCCAGCTTGGTGGCACATGCAGCTGAGGGCCACCTATGTCTGAGGGCCCAGGGGGACAGGATTATGGTTGAGGTGCTGTGTGAGGATGACCGCTGCACCGTCCAGTTGCGCACCAGGCATAGGTTCCTCCCTCTGGAGAGACGGGGATCAGTGACAGCATATGTGCTCAGTCGTGTCCAACCCTTTGCAACCATAGCCCGCTAGGCTCCTCTGTCCATGGGATTGGATTCTCCAGGCAAGAATGCTGGAATGGGTTGCCACACCCTTCTCCCAGAGATCTTCATGACCCAGGAATCAAATCTGTCTTCTGTGTTGGCAGGTGCATTCTTTACTACTGTGTCACCTGGGAAGCCCAGTGACAACAAAAACATACACAAAAGTGGCAAGCACAATCCCTTTAATTCCTATGCAGCTTCAGAAGGTATAATCTGCTGTACTGAAAAGCGAAAAAACTGTCCGTTTTGTTGAGTCTGCAGAGAGCCTTGGTTGTGGTGCTGGAGAAAACATGTCCACACAGAACCTTGCTCTCCCTCCCTCTCCTCTCCTTTGTTATTTCTCTGGCAGGCCAGAAGGATGTTTGAAGGCGAGGTGGCAAGTTTAATTGCCATCCTAAGGACAGGCACAGTGAAGGTGCCCAGACCCATCAAGGTCCTTGACGCCCCAGGAGGCGGCAGCATGCTGGTGATGGAGCATTTGGACATGCGGCATCTGAGCAGGTGGGTCCTGGCAGCTTCACCTCTGGGTGGCTTTGTCCTTCCTCTGAGTGGGAATCTTGCATTTGGGGGTACAGTTCTGCAGGATGTGATATAAGAAACCCGTGACCCCACAAATCCCTGGGTCCTACAGAATGAGCAGCATGTACTCTGAGGGCCAGAGGCAAACAGGAGAGGAATCTCGTGCTGAGATGCTGACAGAGGACTGATGAGATCCTCTGAGGATGCTCCTGTGAGGTTCTCCATTCCCCCTTGCTTCACCAGAAGAGATTCTCTTCTCACTGCCTTACCTGCTTCATGTCACTTGAGATCTTTCAATTATAGGTGGGTCCCCATTTGTGCCACGTGCTTAGTGGCTGCCTTTTGGTTTCACAGTCATGCTGCAAAGCTTGGCACCCAGCTGGCAGATCTACACCTAGATAACAAGAGGCTTGGAGAGACTCTCCAGAAGGAGGCTGGCATAGTAGGTATGGCTGTGGGCCCGAGGGGACACCCCCCCACCAGACAGAGGAAGACATCTGGCCAGTATGAGTGTGTGGGCAGAGTTGTGCTGCTGCTGTGTGTGGGCAGACCTGTGTTGCTGCCACAGGAAAGGAATGTAAACCCAAGGCTGCATATTTGGTGTGCAGTAAACAGTGACTACAACTAGCGTGTTGTCTCAGAAATGCATTTGAAAGACAGGGAATATTTCTGGAACTCGAAACCCCATCATATTATAGTTCTTTTGATCTCTCACTCTCCAGAAGAAAGCCTCTTTAAGTTTCTCTGGCTTACCATACCGTGCCTTTTCTTCTAGGAGCAGGCACACACGAGGCTCAGAATGAGAGCCCTCATGACTGACCTTTTTAGAGCTTAGTGTGGTGGTGGCACTGAGGGTGTCTTGGATAATTCGCTTGTAGCCCAGATGGTTTCTCCGCCAGGCAAAGTAGCAGACACAGGAACAGACGACCAAGGACTTACTATCTTAGGGAAATTCCCTGAAGATCCAGTGGTTAAGACTCTCCCACTACAAGGGGCACAGATTCAATCCCTGGATGGAACTAAGATCCCTCATGACATGTGGCCAAAAAATAAAAAATAGAAGACAGCCTCATTGCCTCCACCCACATGTAGTTCAGGCCTTCAGGGTTTGCTTTGAGTTTGGGAAGCTGCAGAGGATGACCATTTACAAGCACAGGGGCTTATCTCCCATAAGTGGCAGATGCTAAAGTGGCCACTGGAAGCCATTCTCTCCTGTTGAGTCATGGGGTGGATTCCCTCCTTGTTGGGACACAGGGTTGTTGTTGTTCCTCTGATGCCTCTCCTGGGAAGCAGTGGGTGTCCTGGATCGTTGACTCTGATGGGGCAGGCTCTGTTCTGGGCCCTGATAGTGCGCGGAGGCCAGGACCGTTGTCTGTCTCTGGAAGAGGACCCGAGGTGGAGAAGGGCACGCTGAGGTCAGGCCTCAGAGCTTCTCTAGGCTTCCAGAGCAGGCCCCAGGGGAGCAGGGGAACTGTCATCTGTCTGGTTTCCTTTTGCTTGCAAGGGAGAAGAGGTGAGCAGGTGGCGCGGCCCTTCGTGGCCCAGTTTGGGTTTGACGTGGTGACGTGCTGCGGGTACCTCCCCCAGGTGAGTGACACCAGCGCTTTGCCCGTATTTGCTAGTCGCGTCAACCATTTAGAAACAACCTCGCTTTTGGTGAAATGTGGTAAAAGGTCTTTGCTCCTTTTTTTTTCCTTTGCTGATGAAAAGAGGTCGACATGGAGAGTGTCCTCCTCACATGCTAGGTCAGCTCAAAGGAGCCAGGAAGGGCTAACAGGATGCTGGATACCAAGGGGACTGAAAATAGAAAGTTAAACAGTGTTTGATTTTAAACAGGAGACTCTTAAAGGTAGCGTTCATCGAGCACTCTGATGAGGCTGCATTTACCCTGGCAGTTAAAGATCCCCGACCTGTTCCGTGACCTGGACATCGTCCCAGCCCTGCTCCACGGAGACCTCTGGGGAGGAAACGTAGCGGAGGATTCCTCTGGGCCCATCATCTTTGACCCCGCTTCCTTCTATGGCCACTCGGAGTATGAGCTGGCAATAGCCGGCATGTTCGGGGGCTTCAGTAGTGCCTTCTACTCTGCCTACCACAGCAAAATCCCCAAGGCCCCAGGCTTCGAGAAGCGCCTGAAGCTGTATCAGCTCTTCCACTACTTGAACCACTGGAATCACTTTGGATCCGGGTACAGAGGGTCCTCCCTCAGCATCATGAGGAATCTCGTCACCTGAGCTCAGGAGGGAGGCCTGAGTCCTGGTTGTTAGATCCTAACCAGACCCCTGTGGCCAGCCTCTCCTACCCTGGAATAGCTTCAGACCAGTTTTCCCAGCCTCGTAAATAATGGGACATCTCAGGAAAAAGCTTTTATCACCCTAAAGTTAGACTTCATAGCTGGATGCAGCTGCACTAGAAATTGGAGTGAACCAAGGGACCAGTGGAGGGTGGGCTGCATTTAACCTATAGCTACCCCAGAGGTAGAGAAGTGAGGCGGCCAGAGTGCCAGGCGCTGCCACCAAGGGCATCTTCCCACCAGCTCCCCGTCTCTGCAGGAGTGACTGGTATCTGGGGTAATGCTTCTTGGTGGATCAGACTTGATTGTGTACGTGAAGGCATTGTCCTGGGAGCACCTCCTGATGACCAGTTCCAAACCAAATACACTCCCTTTCCTCTCTGTGCTGTCGCTGGATCTGCTCATTTCTATAGCTTGTGAGCTGTCATTCATTGGCATTGTAGAAACCAGTACTACAGCAGTGGTTTCCCTCCTTCAGTCTTGCAGTGGTGAGAAATGTTCATGAATACCCCTGATGCTAACAAATCCTTTTGCATAAAAATGTGAATAAACTTCAAATGGCTTCAGTGATGTGTGAGACTGTATTTTCCTCATTTGCATTCTCTTCTGTTTATTGGAGCTGTTTGCCAAGAAACTCTCATAATGTGGCAATAAATAAGTACAACTGTTGTTTCTTAAAAAAACACTTTTTTTCTTGGCTTTGCTCAGTAAGAGAATAGCTCAGAGCTTCCAGATAAGGGCAGGTGTGGCCTGAGAACTTGATGCTACCAGTTTAACTGCTGTTGTCATCACCTTACGAGATTTGCTTAATGGTAAAGGGAGGTTGAAAGTGACTCTCAAATTGCATTTCAAGGAAAAAGCTGATAGGTGGCCGCTACTAGTTCTGGCTCGGGCCTTGGAGAACACTAGTGTTAGAGGGGACAGTTTCTCATGATGAAGGTCCAAGGGGATACATCCATGTTTGCCCCTCATCTGTTTTTTGTTCAGGGTCAGGCCTCCTCAGTGGAATATCAGAAGTAGAACTAATGGCTTCAGAGTTTGGTTTTGGGGAGAGGATTGTGACTTTTTTTTTTTTTTTGGCTGTGTTGAGTCTCAGTTGCGGCACTCAGGATCTTTTCATTGTGTGTGCTGGCTTAGTGGCCCCTTGGCAAGAGGGATCTTGGTTCCCCAACCAGGGGTTGAATCCGTCTCCCCTGCATTGGAAGGAGGATTCTTAACCACTGGACCATCAGGGAAGTCCCAGTGACCTTTAAAAAAAAATCATTTTAATTGTTAACTCTTTTTAAGATTACTGTCATTTATTGATGTTTCTTCGCTGTATTGGTGGCAGTGGCATGAGAAAATTCATAAATAAAATTCTTCCATACACAGAGGGTGTCTGATTGACCGAAGATGACATGGGAAGAATGTATTTTGGTTGGAGGAAATTCCTCACTGTGCTCGGGGGCTGAGGTTGGCCTAGTAGGGCACCTGCAGTGAAACTTCCAAGCAGGATCGAGTGCCCCAGATCAGGCCCAGCCTGGGCCAGGAGGCATGTTAGGGAGAAAGCTGTCCCCTCCAACCCCTCAGCAGGCATCCCTGGCTCCCTTTCTCCTCCTGGGGCCCTGGCCCTGAGCTGAGAAGTCCCACCAGGTGGATGGAGGGGGGCCTGTGTCTGGGGGTCCAGCAGTGAGTTCCCACCACCCCGCAGCCCCCATGTGTCCCTCTCACCTGAGTGCTAGTTGTCCAGACTGTGACTTCTAAGAGCTTGTAGTTGTCCAAAGTTTCAAACCTAGTAACTCCTAGACTATTGTTTGCCAGAATTTTAGCATCTTTACTTGGACCTTGATGTGGCTTCCCTGGTGGCTCAGATGGTGTAGGATCTGCTTGCATTGCAGGAGACCCAGGTTCAATCCCTGGGTTGGGAACATCCCCTGGAGAAGGGAATGGCTACCAGTATTATTCTTACCTGGAGAATTCCATGGACAGAGGAGCCTGGTGGGCTACAGTCCGTGAAGTTGCAAAGAGTTGGACACAACTGAGTGACTTTCACCCTGACCTGGAGGAGCCTGCTGACTGTCTCCATGGGAGGTTCACCCTCCACCACTGGGTTTATCATGATGGCATGTGTGCTTCTGTGTTCACACCTGCCATCACACAGACGTGGCTTCCCAGGTAGCTTTGGTTCTGGCAGCAGCCAGACTTGAGTCTTCCTCAGAGAGAACATTCTGGGTGGAGACCTTTTGGGAGCTGCAGGCTGGTGCTCCTCCTCCTCTGTGGTCGACTGGAGAGAAGCGGAAGGGTCAGGAGGCAGACGCTGGTGCATGTGTGTTTGTTTAGTTAGAGGATCTTGAAGGGGCTCCATTTCATGTCCCTCCGTTCACACAAACCATCCAGTGGGTGGAAGCCCCAGCTGGCGTTGTGTGAGTCACTAGTGACGGGGAGGCATTCCTTCTGCTCCAGTGGACTTTCCTTCAGGCCACACTCCACCCTCCAGGTTCTAAGACAGGGAGGCAGCCTGGAGAAGGGACAGGACACTGGGGCCCCCTAACGAGGAGGATGGTAGACACCTTCCAAGAGAGTCGTCTTGGGGCTGTGCCAGGTGCAGGGAGCAGCTGCTTCTGCCCCACAGTGGCTCCCCCGCCATGTCAGCCCAACATGACCAGGGATGAGAGCCAAGGTCAGAGCTTTCCTGGGGTGCCACATCTTAGGAGGGCAACCAGTCAGCGTGGTCAAGACAGGATGTCGGGGTATATCCCAGAGCTGTGGCAGGCACTCGGGTGACAATACTGTGGTGTTTCCCAGCTTTTGTGATGGTGCCAGTATCTGTCAGCTGTTTTTTTGGTTGCGCTGTGCAGCATGCAGGATCTTGGTTCTCCCACCAGGGATCAGACCCGCGCCCCTGTGCAGTGGAAGCGTAGAGTCTTAACCGCAGGACCACCAGGGAAGTCCCTTCTGTCAGCTTTTTAGACTGCACCTTGCTGCGGTGGTTCATTCTAAAATAATGATTTTGGCATCTCATTTTGTACTCATAAGTATGTAAATATTCCTATATAAAGGGTTGCCAAAATTGTATAAACCTCAGGCCAAAGGCCACTGGCCTCTCCAGAGTTAACTGTTTGTGGAGTGTTCTGTTCCTTGAAGGCTCCTCTGCGTCTGAGGAGAGGGTGGCACAAATGGGTTGGGGTGGGGCAGGTTTTGATAGAGAGGCGCGATCTCAAGGGGCAGGTATGTGGCTGGCATCCCTGCAGGGCGGCCTGCTGACCCCTTAAGTAAGGGGGAAATATGACTAGACCCTCAGGGGCTAGCTCTGGAGCTCCTGTACTCCTTGGTCACTGAGACAGGAGAAGAGGCCTGTGTCCTTTGGGGTGGTCGAGGATCCTAGGAGGCCCAGGGAGGTGGGAGCTGCCCCAGGCACCCATACAGGTGCCTTAGGTCTCGGCTCTGGGACAGTGGCACTTATTTCTTACTGAAAATAGGAATATTATATCAAAACATCTGGTTACCTGCTGCTGTCAGGGCATCAACCTTCCAGAAGGAAGTCTTCAGATATCAGAAGTTTAGCTTTCCACCCAAACCTACTTACTTTGTATCCTTTTGATGAAAGTGGACCTGAAACACGGGCTTTTCTACCTTAAACAGAGGATGCCAGTGACCTTTACCACCTTCATGATGAGTCTTCATTGTTCAAACCATCCCCCTGTGTGCCTAAAAATGTTTCAGGTCATTTGTTTATGTTAAGGGGCCTTGGCCAGCTGAGTTCCCAGTGTATGCCCTTGACAGCATCTTGGGTGCGTGGGTGCTGAGAGACCCCCTCCCCAGTTTATGTCATGTCGTCATCGTCATTAAGGTTTCACCTACAACTTTGCCCTTTATCTCATTTACCACTTCCCTTTGTCCCCATATCCTCTTATCTTCCCCTCCTTCAGTTCTAACTTTCTGCTTCTGAAACATCCGAAAATCATATAACGCGTCCAGAACAGACTCGAGGCAAGGCCTGGAAGTCTCATGGGAGCGAAGTGTGTGTCTTCAGGGCTTGGGTTTTGAGATCATCCTTGGGCTCATTCTCAGTTTGTTGCTCAGAGTATGAGATAACGGAGAGAGAATGTTTGTAGAAGAGAGTCTGACCCGGGTGGGTATCCCTACTGTAAAAAGCTGGGATTCTGACAGGTCCTGTCTTGCTGTGCAAAGCCCCAGCTCAGATAAGTTGGTGGCCATGGAGGGCCCTGTCTACTGCTGTCTTGAGCCTCACGTCTGCAGGGTGTCAGAAAGACACTTGGAAATGATTGCGATTCTGTTATAGGATGATGTTATGGGATGTATTGGGCTTCCCTTGTGGCTCAACTGGTAAAGAATGAGCCTGCAATGTGGGAGACCTAGGTTTGATCCCTGGGTTGGGAAAATCCCCTGAAGAAGGGAAAGGCTACCCACCCCAGTATTCTGGCCTGGAGAATTTCATGGAATGTATATAGTCCATAGGGTTGCAAAGAGTCAGACATGACTGAGTGACTTTCACTTCACGTGGGATGTATTCTGTTTGGGATTCACAGGGAATCTGGGATATTACAGCCAAAATCAGGGAGGAAAATGCTCATTTGGAAAGAAGTTCAGTTTGTTCCAGAGAACAGTGCACCCAACTGCCAGAAGAAAGTGCCTCTTTGCTTCAAACAGATGTGAATCTAGCAAACACTTAACCTGCATCACCAGGACTATCCTGTTGGAGGAGATAGGAGCCGTCCTAGTGGACAGTCTTAGAAGCCTGGAGACCCTCCACTTCCGGTATAATGGAAACCAAGCTGCGAGTGAGGACAGGAGACCAGCTTGAGAAGGGACTCTTAAGTTTTACCTGAACTTTGACTCCTTCATTTCTAAAATGGGTTCAGCAGAAGACCCAAGTAGACATATCTCTAAAGAAGACATACAGATGGCCAACGGGCACATGACAAGATGCTCGCTGTTGCTAATTATTAGAGAAATGCAAGTCAAAACTACAGTGAGGTACCATCTCACACCAGACAGAATGGCCCCATTAAGTCTACAAATAACAAATGCTGAAGAGAATGTGCAGAAAAAGGAACCCTCCTACACTCTTGGTGAAAGTGAAAGTGAAGTCACTCAGTCGTGTCCGACTCTTTGCGACCCCATGGACTATAGCCCACCAGGCTCCTCCGTCCAGGGATTCTCCAGGCACAAATACTGGAGTGGGTTGCCATTTAGGAATTATGTGCAGAAAAAGGAACCCTCCTACACTGTTGGTGAAAGTGAAAGTGAAGTCACTCAGTCGTGTCCGACTCTTTGCGACCCCATGGACTATAGCCCACCAGGCTCCTCCGTCCAGGGATTCTCCAGGCACAAATACTGGAGTGGGTTGCCATTTAGGAATACAAATTGGTGCAGTCACTGTGGAGAACGGTATGGAGGTTCCTTAAAAAACTAAAACTAGATTTACCATGTGATCTAGCAGTCCCATGCCTGGGCAAAAATCTGGAAAAGGTGAAAACTAATTTGAAAAGATACATGTACCCCAATATTTTTAGCAGCACTCTTTACAATAACCAAGACCTGGAAGCAACCTAAATGTCAATCAACAGATGAATGAATAAAAATGTGGTACCTATATACAGTGGAGTACTACTCCGCCATAAAAAAAAAAGAATAATGACCTTGCAACAAGATGGATGGACCTAGAGATTATCATACTTAAGTAAATCAGACAAAATACTGTGTGATATCACTTATATGTGAAATTGAAAATAGGACAAATTAACTTACTTGTGAAACAGACACAAAAAAACAAATTTATGGTTACCAAAGAGGAAAAAGGATAGGAGGAGATAAATTAGGAGTTTGGGATTAGCAGATTCAAGCAACTATCTGTAAAATAGGTAAACAACAAGGTCCTATTGTATAGCACAGGAAACTATCTTAATATCCTATAATAAACCATGATGGAAAAGAATATGAAACAAATATATAAATGTATAGCTGAATCACTTTGCTGTACAGCAGAAATTAACATTATTAACTATATTTCAATAGAATATAAAAATAATATAAAAAAATTAAAAAGTAAAGGGACTTCCTCGGTGGTCCAGTGGCTAAGATTCTGTGTTCCCGAAGCAGGGAACCTGGGTTCAATCCCTAGCCAGGGAACCAGATCCCAATACTGCAGTGACGATCAAAGATACCCCCATGCTGCAATTAAGACCTGGTACAGTCAAATTAAATATATAAATAAATATTAAAAAAAAAATAAAGTGGGCCCAGGTAGCAATACCCAAGGGGTTATTGGAGATTAACTCCTTGGTGGGTACGTTGCCTGTNCCAGATCCCAATACTGCAGTGACGATCAAAGATACCCCCATGCTGCAATTAAGACCTGGTACAGTCAAATTAAATATATAAATAAATATTAAAAAAAAAATAAAGTGGGCCCAGGTAGCAATACCCAAGGGGTTATTGGAGATTAACTCCTTGGTGGGTACGTTGCCTGTAAGCACTGCTCAGCATGTCTAGAGCCTGTCTCCCAGAGTGGGGTGAGTGGGCAGTTTCCTCTGTCCTCCTCCTAATGGTCTCCTAGTAAACATTTTTTTCAGCCACACCTGTGGCTTGTGGGATTTTAGTTCCCTGAACGGGGATCGCACCTGCCCCCTGCAGTGGAAGCATGGAGTCCTAACCACTGGGCTGACAGGGAATTGCTGGTCTACCAGTGAAATTGCTTCCAAAAGTCCCTTTTGTGAGAACTAGTCTCCTGGCTGGAGTTTCCTCTTAGGCACAAGTGTGTGGACATACTGGAAGTTGTTCAGAAACAGTGATCAGGGATCAGAGTGGCAGGGACCTGTGGAGGGCATGGGAGAGCCGCCTCATCACAGCCATCTCTGAATTCTGAAGCGACATCAGAATTCCCCTCCCTTTCCCAGAGTCTGGGTGAGGGGCATGAACCCAGAACACTTCCGCTGGAGGCCAGGATGGTGGTCTAGCCTTGATACCTGGATGGCGTCCACTGGCCCTGCTGGCAGCCAGGCCTCAGGACCCCAACCCCTGTCCCAGCTGCCGGATTTCAGAATGGACTATTATAATGGCCCTTGGGCGGTGCTGTCAGCCGTCTCCTTGGTGCTGCTTTTCTAAATAGCATTTGCACCTCCCTCGAGCCTTCCCCCACATGGAGTGGCAGGACACATCTGGTTGTGGGCTCCGTTCTTCTCAGTGCCGCTGGACTTGGTATTCATGGTAAGGGTCTGGATGAGCAGGACAGTCACTCTTCTGCCTGGTGACCCCAGTATCTTGGCCTGGCCCACCACCCTGATCCACACCCCAGATACCTTTGCTGAGGACTCTTGCAGCAGCTCCCTAAGTTTGGGCTACACCTGCGGCTGAGAGGTGCCTTCTGCACCTTTGTAGCCATCATTCTGCTTTTTGGGGAACCAGTAGCACAAGGAGACTGGCTGCAGTGGGTCAGGGGCTGCTTGGATGCGCCTGAGTCACATCTCCCAGTTGACTTTCCAACCATAAACCAAAGGTGTGGAAGGAGGATGGGCTGGTTTGCAGTGTCAGAGTGGTCTCCTCCACACCTGTCTTCGTGCTGAGGAGTCTGCTTTCAGGCCCAGGCTGCTCAGATGGGAGCTGGGAGGCCTGGGAGGTAGACCAGTAAAATGGTGTGCCCCTGTCTGGCTGCCACCTGGCATCTTCAGACCCTGGTTGGGCAAACTGTGGCCACGGCCCAGAATGGGGCTCAGTCATGTCCAGTGTCTCCCCCGAAAGGGGGCAGGAGGGGGTTGGAGGGCAGAGCTCACAGGTACTTGACCCCAGCAACTTTGGGACTGGGTTTAGACCAAAGATTTGGAATTCCAAAAGAACAGAGAAAACAATGGAAATCATAAAGAGAACAGAAAAAGCTGAAGGCAACCTCGTAGGGGTGTAGGACCTAAGTTTCCATCCTGAAAGGGCTCACCTGCCCTGCCCAGAGGAGGCTCACCCTGACCACCTCCCTGAGGAATTGTTGGGTACTGGTGATAGAGGACCGAAGGACCTCCAGAGAGACAGAACAACGTCCACACAGAGAATAAGAATCCAAATGGCGTCCAGCTTCTCAGCGGCACAAGAGCTGGAAAGTGAGATTGCAGAGCCATCTCAGTGATGCAAGAACAGCCCGGAATCCCATACCCAGCAGGACTGCTCATCAAGAATGAAGACATTTGCAGAAGTGCCAGAGCTCAGCTCTACTCTCAGATTCCTTCTCAAGATGCAATAGGAGATTGGACTTAACCAGGATGAGAGGAAGAGCTGGGAGGAGGGAGACTGCCAAGGGGGAAGTCAGGCCCTTCCTGCAGATGCCACACAATGTCCTGCCCACCTGCTCTTGGGCCTGTGTGTGCAAGGGCATGTGTATGCATTTATGCATACCTGTGTGCACAGGGCACATGTGTGTTTTGAAGCTCCCTTCCCAGAGCAGCTGGCGTCTGTAATCAGGAGTCCCACTCAGGGTGGGGTCAGTTGCCTGTGGTTCTGGTGGGGTATCAGAACCACAAGGACACACTCTATCTCTGATGGGCACCAGGTGCCCTGATGAGAAAGCCCAGTGCCAGCAACTGGTGTCACCAGGCATGCCTGGGGCCTGCATGACATGGTGGAGACCCCCAGCGTTCTACAGAGCCTGTGAGACCGAGCTAGGCCTGTGACCTGCATCCCAGGGACCTGCAATCTCCCCTGGACTGTCCTGCGTATGGCTGGGTGGGAGGAGCCTGGGCCAAGGCCCCGGCAGGGTTCAGGGAACCTCAGTGCGGGGAGGTCAGGCCCTACAGAGCCCCGGGCAAATCCCCAGCAGGTCCAGGCGCAAGAACTGTGGACACACTGGAAGGCCCCGCCCCCAAGTCTGTCCCCTATCAGAGAGCCCCGCCCTTCTCCCTCAGGGCTAGGACCACCCCGCTTGGCCCTCCGGTGCGAGACAAGGAACGCTTGCCCGGCCTGACAGCACCCCGCCCTCACACCCCACCCCTCCCCACCGGAGGCGGACCCGGAGGCAGGACACTGGGGCGCTGGGAGCCCGCAGGCCACGCAGAGCGTGAGCCTCCCCCGCGGCGGACAGCTGCCTCGGCAGCGTCAGCGGTGAGCTTAAGCTCGGGCCCGCTTTCTGCGCGGTCCCCGGCCCCCTGTGTCCCCGTGTCCTCCGTCCCCCATTCTGTCCCCCGCCTCCATGGAGCAGCTGCTGCGCGCCGAGCTGCGCACCGCGACCCTGCGCGCCTTCGGGAGCCCCGGAGCCGGTTGCATCAGCGAGGGGCGCGCCTACGACACAGATGCCGGCCCAGTGTTTGTCAAGATCAACCACAGGACGCTGGTGCGTGCCCCTCACCCATCCCATCCCACCCCACTCCTCCCCCACGGCCAGGGTCCGCCTCCGGAGCTGGAAGCAGAAGAGGCTGCGGGGAGTGGAGGGCTGGAAGAAGTGGTAGAGGGGAGGAGCAGGGCGAGGGGGCCCGGGGCGCAGGGGAAGGGGGCGCTGTGGTCTGGTTCTGGGCCAACCCTGGCGTCATAGCCGCGGGGTCAGCTCGCGGACTTGCAGGGCTAGCACCAGCTGGGGGAGGAGGGCTCAAGCGTTTTCTGCAGGATTCCACGGTTATCTCTGCTGCGGGGTTAATTTACTCCCTTTTGCCTGGATGCACAGGCGTTTTAGGTCTCTGTTTTAATTTCCCAGCTGCTTCTGCCACTCCCCTGGGGCCCAGCTCTAGTCTGCATTCCCCTTAGCGGCTGGGTCCTCCTGGGCAGATGGAAAGACGCAGGAGGGACCCTTGCCCGACCTTGAGGGCCGGGTCCCTGCTCTTCTACTCACAGGCCTTGGTTGTGTTTGGACCTGATTTCCATTGCCAGCCTAAAATATTGCTGTTACATATACTATCCATGTCTACTTCCACAGATAAATTCACAGGTGGAGAAAGTCAGTATGGCTGACTTTCTGTGTGTGCACCTACAGAAAGTGCCGAGGATGCCAAGGATGGCATTCCTTTGACTCTGGTGGGGGACTCCAGGGAGGCCCCAAGGGCCAAGCCCCTTTGAGATGCAGCAGTGGGTGGAGGGGCTGGCTGTGGAGGGGAGGAAATCCCAGGGTGATCCCTCTAGTCTCCCTGCAGCACTGTCCAGGATGGCCAGTGGGTTGGTGTTGGTCTGTTTCCTGCTCTATTGGTGCTGGGAACTGTTTGAGTCTGGTTTCAGAACCCAAATAATTCAGTGCCACCTACTGGGAAGCGTTATTGGGTTCAAGGTTCACACTGGCCCTAGAACCTTCACAGCTGGCTCCTAAAAGCTCTTCCAGTCTGGGATCCCACTATTCACCCTTGAAACCTTCAGTGCTGGCACACAGTAGGTGCTCAATCAACACACTAGAACAGGGGACAGGTGAAGCCCTCAGGACGTAGGCAAGCTGAAGCCCAGGTGTGTGCTGCCCCTCTGTGTTTAGGAGCTCACGCTGGAGCATGACTGAGGGTCGCTGGATACCCCACTCCATGATTCTAGGTGTGGGTTGGCGGTTAGGACGTCTTGCAGGTTCTCCCTTCAGGTACTTGAATTAAAAGATGGAATTCTTTTCTTATGTGGACATAGATGTTTTGGTCTTGTTCACAAGGGTTAATTCTATAGCCAGAGATAGTCACAAATCATATTATAACAAACACATTTTTAACCCAGGTGTAATGGCGCCCCACTCCAGTACTCTTGCCTGGAAAATCCCATGGACGGAGGAGCCTGGTAGGCTGCCGTCTATGGGGTTGCACAGAGTTGGACACAACTGAGCAACTTCACTTTGACTTCTCACTTTCATGCATTGGAGAAGGAAATGGCAACCCACTCCAGTGTTCTTGCCGGGAGAATCCCAGGAATGGGAGAGCCTGGTGGGCTGCCGTCTATGGGATCGCACAGAGTCGGACACGACTGAAGCGACTCAGCAGCAGCAGCAGTGTACCTGAAGTGAGAGTCCACCTAATTTAAAATTGGGATATTTGTGCAAAATGTTTTAGAAGTAGGAAAACCCCTGGGTCTCTGTGAAGGCTGTTCTGCTTCCCTGGGGCATGACTGTCTTCTTCCTGGGTGGGGTGGATGTCTCCTTCCAAGTCCCCAGGCCCTGCTGGGTGCTTGCCTCTGGGGACTGGCCCTGGACCCAAGTCTAGGCCCAGCTGACCCCCCCAGGTCCTGGCTTCCCGTGCCCCAAGTGTGTGGCCCAGTCACATTCCCATGCTGCCCCTCATTTGCTGTAAGTGCCCCAGATATTGTGGGGGCAGGTAACCTGGAAGGGGACCCAGGCCCTACCCTGGATCCTCCATTAACCTGCACTCCCAGTTTACCCACCAGTACCCCTTGGCACCCTGTGGCAGCCCAGTACCCCCATGGTCTACCACGACACCCCATGGCCTCCCAGCACCTCCCAGTATTTCCATGATACTCCCAGTACCCCAACAGGCCCCACGGTATCTCCATGGTGCTCCCAGCACCCTCAGCACCCCGCCCCTCCCCGCCCCNTATCTCCCACTGCAGCCTGCGCACCTGTGGGCTGCTTTGTTTTGTAGAAAGATTCCCGACACCTGTCGGCGGTCCCGAGATGTGTATAAGAGACAGCCCTCAGCACCCCGCCCCTCCCCGCCCCCCACCACCATGGCCTGTGCTTCCTCACCTCTCAGGGCAGGCGCTTGCTGCAGACATCAGCATCCTGTCCACCCCAAGCTCCCCACGCAACCTCGTTTTTGTAGCCCCTTCCTATCCGAAGGGGGGCCACCTGCATTCCGCTCTCTGCGGGGCTGATGTCTTGCTCTTCAGTCAGGTTTTGACATCTGGAGGTCCTGGGCACTTGTGATTCCTGGCTTCAGCTTGGCTGCAGAGCCACTGTTGGCTTTGGAGCTCACAGCCGTGTTCTGGACGTAGGCCCGGCAGATGTTTGAGGGGGAGATGGCGAGCCTGGAGGCTCTTCGGAGCACTGGCCTGGTGCGGGTGCCTCGGCCCATCAAGGTGATTGACCTGCCTGGAGGTGGGGCTGCCTTTGTGATGGAGCATCTGAAGATGAGGGGCCTGAGCAGGTGAGAGAGACAGAGAGAGAGTGTGTGTGTGTGTACTGTGTGTGTATATTTGAGAGAGAGAGACAGAGGGAGGGGGACAGAGGGACAGAGAGAGGGATGCAAGAGAGGCGGAGGGAACAGCCTCTTGCTGAGCTGCCCACATCACTCAGTGCAGGAGCAGAGGCAGGGCCAAGAGCCACACCTGCCTCCCTGATGGAGACAGCAGCTCTTGCTTTCCACGCAGGGCCAGTCTGAGGCTAGTTTGGCTTTACAAAGCTGCACCAAATAAGCACGTTTGAACCATCTGTTACTCTGTGTTTAGTGAACACCAGTGCCTGTTCAGTATGGGCAGTGAGGTCTGATCTAGTAATTATCTAAAATCTGATTATTAAAGTTATGCCATGCTAAGTCGCTTCAGTCATGTCTGACTCTGTGCAACCCTATGTTTTGGCTTTACAAAGCTGCACCAAATAAGCACGTTTGAACCATCTGTTACTCTGTGTTTAGTGAACACCAGTGCCTGTTCAGTATGGGCAGTGAGGTCTGATCTAGTAATTATCTAAAATCTGATTATTAAAGTTATGCCATGCTAAGTCGCTTCAGTCATGTCTGACTCTGTGCAACCCTATGGACTATATAGCCTGCCAAGCT
Source organism: Oreotragus oreotragus (assembly GCA_006410675.1). NCBI lineage: Eukaryota > Metazoa > Chordata > Mammalia > Artiodactyla > Bovidae > Oreotragus > Oreotragus oreotragus. The sequence goes on along the minus strand of SJYX01009567.1, from coordinate 517,676 downwards.
CCTCTGTCCATGGGATTCTCCAGGCAAGAATACTGGAGTGGGTTGCCATGCCCTCCTCCAGGGGATCTTCCCCACCCAGGGATGGAACCCGAGTCTCTTATGTCTCCTGCACTGGCAGGTGGGTTCTTTACCACTAGTGCCACCTGGGAGCTCCAAAGTTATGTATGTTTATTGTTTAAAAAATGGTGGAAGAGGCAAACTCTTGAAGACTAAAGGCACAGGACATCCCAGCGGCAGGGAGCAGTCACAGCTATGATGTGTGATTGTCGTTTTCTTTTCTGTGATTTACATTTGTTTTTACAAAAATTGGGACTTAAAAAAATTTTTTTTTCTGTAACTTTTTCAGTATTTGATCCTTAATTCCTGGTATTTCCACAGGCTTCAACAGAAGCCTACCCTTCTTGGGTGATTTTACACTATTTTGATGTTTTGGAGAAGATCATTGCCTGCAGTTCATTTCTCACTTTTTAAAGAACAGAGAGTTGTTTTTAAGGTATTGAAAACAATTTCTCAAAACGGAACATGTTCCCTGGTTGTTGTTTCTTATTTCAGTTGGCTGCATTTTCTTCTATCCTCAGTCAGGCATCAAAACTTGGAGACCAGATGGCAGATTTGCACCTTTACAACCAGAAGCTCGGGGAGAAGCTGAGGGAGGAGGAGAACAGAGTGGGTATGTTCAGAATGCTTTTGTGAACCCTTGACCTGGGTGCATCTACCCTGGGTAGGTGCTTAGGGCGACATTTTAGTAATGGGTTGGGTTTCATGCCACCTGCTCATAGACTGCAGTGTGAAAAATGAGGTTGTTAAAGAAGAGATGATAAGTTAGTAGAATTGGCTCATGACCCCTTTATACTCAGTCCTGTTGTCCAGTGTGCTAGAGACAGGCATGTTCTGTCTGGTCTGTGTGTGGACCACGTCATCACATGGTGACCTTGGCTGGTATCACATCCCTGGAAACTGGGCAGGCTTGGGTCCCAAGGCTGGATTGTTGTGGGGCTCAGGGATCTGGGAGGATGTGGCAGGCGGTGTGCCCCCACGATGTTCTTGGAGTACATCCTCAGCCACCCATATCCTAGCAGTGTGGTCCTGATGCTCTGCTGAGGTCTGACATTAAGAGAAAGATGAGCAGCTCTTTCTGTTAACAGGCCAGAGGGCTGAGGGTGCCAGGCCCCAGTATGTGGCCAAGTTCGGCTTCCACACAGTGACCTGCTGCGGCTTCATCCCGCAGGTGAGTGCCTGGCGAGGGTGCGCCTGCTTAGCTCCTGGCGCTCCAGCGCTGCTCATTCCACCCCTTGTGCATAACAGAGTTCCAGTCCCCTGGGCACTGGGAAGTCTGACTACCTGATTCCTGAAAGCAGTATGAGCTGGAAGAATTGATGTTGAGGTTCACTGTGCTGAGCTCAGAGGAGGCAAGAAGCTGTGGGGCAGGTGGAAGAGCATTCCAAGTAGGGGAAACAGCAGGTGCAAAGGCTGTGGACAGAGGGCTGTTCTCCCAGGCAGAGTCACTAGGAGCAAAATCCTTATGAAGCTAGAGGCAGATTTTGGGATCTCAGTCAAGGCCCAGCCCTCAGATCTGCGGTACCTAGCACTGTACCCTGTGATTTACCAGGATTACTAAGACCCTATGAACCTCTGCTGAAGCCAGCTCCCCCTGTGGTTACAAACCCATCTGGAGCTAGTGATCAGCACAATAGTGGTTCGAGGCCAGTGTTTCCAAATGTGGCTTGTCCTGCTTCAGATGTTGAGTTTAATGCAAGTCTACAAAGGCTCGTTTGACCTCATACATTGATTTTTCAAGAACTGAGGAGTGAACTTGTACACAGAACCCCAGTGTGTGAAGCTGGTGAGGATGGAGCTGGCCGTTAGGGACACAGGTAGCCACTGGGCACCCCCATCAGAGTCTAGGACCAATGAACCAACTTAGGTTAGTTACAGCCTGGCTAAGAAGGGGTGGGAGACCTGGGAGGACCCCTGGTTAAAAAAATTTAATGGATGCTGATATGACAGCTGTCACAATTAATCTAACAAAACTGTTTCAAATCAAGTTAAAGACAACCAAGCACTACTAGAGCCCACTTATGGAAAAAAACCAAATGAACTTTTTGGCCAACTCAGTTATTTTCAGGCACTAGGACGACAGCGACTTGTAACCAGCCAACTGGACTCTACAGCTGCCCAAGCTGTCCACTAGAAAATAATTTTTAGAACCCACTGCAGAGAAGGGGGACTCAAACAGAGCAGAAGCTGCTTTAGCTGAAATTGCAGGGCAACATGCCAGAAGAAGCTAGGCAGAGAACGAGCTCTGGAAGTCTGAAAGGTCCCCTCAAACCTCTGGCTGAATCTTCACAGGCACAGTGGCTAGAGTCCACTAGGCTGGGTAAGAACTGCCAGGAAGCTCTAAGGCAGAGCCCCCATAGCCCATATAGGGCTGACATTCAAACTCCATCGGGCCAGAGTGCAGAGTCCTTGTTGAACACCCAGAGCCACCAGCAGACATTCCAGAAAATTCTTTACTTAGTAGTAAGACTAAATTAGAGAAAACCTAGAGAAAAAGCTGTATCTGCCTTAACAAAGCTTAAAAAGGCCTGAAAGGATATACATGATATGCAATTAACTAAACTGTCTGCCAAACTTCACTCTTTAAAGACAAAAACCTTAAAGCCACCCAACATAAAAATCACAATGTCAATCATCCACTCAAAAGTTACTAGACATACAGTAAAAAAAGGACAGAATAATGCCATTTGCTGAAATATGGATGGACCTAGAGACCGTCATACTGAGTGAAGTCAGAGAAACAGAAATATATGATATCCCTTACATGCGGAATCTAAAAAGAAAGGATACAAATGAGTAATTTACAAAACAGAAAAAGACTCGCAGACTTAGAAAAGGAACTTACTGTTACCAGTGAGGGAAGGGTAGGGGGCAGGGACAGTTAGGGAGCTTGAGACTTCCACATGTACACACTGCCATACTTGAGATGGATGACCAGGACTTTCCTGGTGGCCCAGTACTTAAGAATCTGCCTTGCAAAGCAGGGGACGTGGGTTAAGACCTAAGGGGCTATAACTAAGACCTGACACAGCCAAATAAATGGATAATCAAAAGGACCTACTGTACAACACAGGGAACTCTGTTCAGTGTTATGTGGCCGCCTGGATGGGAGGGGAGACTGGGGGAGAATGGATACATTATGCATATGGCTGCCTTGCTCTGCTGCACACCTGAAACTATCACAAGATGCTAACTGGCTACACCCCCAAGGTTTCAAAAATCACGACCTTCCATAAGTATTACGAGGCTATTGTGATGATTGAACTGAAGCATTAAAAATCACTTAGAACAAGGTAAATACATTAAGAGTAAATGAGTATGAACGGGCAATTCACAAAGGGGAAAAATATTGTGCAAATGTAATAAATGTTAAAAGAAAAAATTCGTCCTCACTAGGAAACAACAAAATGCAAAATAAAAGTACATGATGCCTTTACCCCCTTTAATAGGTTAACTTTATGTTGGTAAAGATTTCAAATATTCAAATCTCATCTTGGCAATGATATACACTGTTGATAAAAAAAAATGGCCCGGGGCGCAGGGGAAGGGGGCGCTGTGGTCTGGTTCTGGGCCAACCCTGGCGTCATAGCCGCGGGGTCAGCTCGCGGACTTGCAGGGCTAGCACCAGCTGGGGGAGGAGGGCTCAAGCGTTTTCTGCAGGATTCCACGGTTATCTCTGCTGCGGGGTTAATTTACTCCCTTTTGCCTGGATGCACAGGCGTTTTAGGTCTCTGTTTTAATTTCCCAGCTGCTTCTGCCACTCCCCTGGGGCCCAGCTCTAGTCTGCATTCCCCTTAGCGGCTGGGTCCTCCTGGGCAGATGGAAAGACGCAGGAGGGACCCTTGCCCGACCTTGAGGGCCGGGTCCCTGCTCTTCTACTCACAGGCCTTGGTTGTGTTTGGACCTGATTTCCATTGCCAGCCTAAAATATTGCTGTTACATATACTATCCATGTCTACTTCCACAGATAAATTCACAGGTGGAGAAAGTCAGTATGGCTGACTTTCTGTGTGTGCACCTACAGAAAGTGCCGAGGATGCCAAGGATGGCATTCCTTTGACTCTGGTGGGGGACTCCAGGGAGGCCCCAAGGGCCAAGCCCCTTTGAGATGCAGCAGTGGGTGGAGGGGCTGGCTGTGGAGGGGAGGAAATCCCAGGGTGATCCCTCTAGTCTCCCTGCAGCACTGTCCAGGATGGCCAGTGGGTTGGTGTTGGTCTGTTTCCTGCTCTATTGGTGCTGGGAACTGTTTGAGTCTGGTTTCAGAACCCAAATAATTCAGTGCCACCTACTGGGAAGCGTTATTGGGTTCAAGGTTCACACTGGCCCTAGAACCTTCACAGCTGGCTCCTAAAAGCTCTTCCAGTCTGGGATCCCACTATTCACCCTTGAAACCTTCAGTGCTGGCACACAGTAGGTGCTCAATCAACACACTAGAACAGGGGACAGGTGAAGCCCTCAGGACGTAGGCAAGCTGAAGCCCAGGTGTGTGCTGCCCCTCTGTGTTTAGGAGCTCACGCTGGAGCATGACTGAGGGTCGCTGGATACCCCACTCCATGATTCTAGGTGTGGGTTGGCGGTTAGGACGTCTTGCAGGTTCTCCCTTCAGGTACTTGAATTAAAAGATGGAATTCTTTTCTTATGTGGACATAGATGTTTTGGTCTTGTTCACAAGGGTTAATTCTATAGCCAGAGATAGTCACAAATCATATTATAACAAACACATTTTTAACCCAGGTGTAATGGCGCCCCACTCCAGTACTCTTGCCTGGAAAATCCCATGGACGGAGGAGCCTGGTAGGCTGCCGTCTATGGGGTTGCACAGAGTTGGACACAACTGAGCAACTTCACTTTGACTTCTCACTTTCATGCATTGGAGAAGGAAATGGCAACCCACTCCAGTGTTCTTGCCGGGAGAATCCCAGGAATGGGAGAGCCTGGTGGGCTGCCGTCTATGGGATCGCACAGAGTCGGACACGACTGAAGCGACTCAGCAGCAGCAGCAGTGTACCTGAAGTGAGAGTCCACCTAATTTAAAATTGGGATATTTGTGCAAAATGTTTTAGAAGTAGGAAAACCCCTGGGTCTCTGTGAAGGCTGTTCTGCTTCCCTGGGGCATGACTGTCTTCTTCCTGGGTGGGGTGGATGTCTCCTTCCAAGTCCCCAGGCCCTGCTGGGTGCTTGCCTCTGGGGACTGGCCCTGGACCCAAGTCCAGGCCCAGCTGACCCCCCCAGGTCCTGGCTTCCCGTGCCCCAAGTGTGTGGCCCAGTCACATTCCCATGCTGCCCCTCATTTGCTGTAAGTGCCCCAGATATTGTGGGGGCAGGTAACCTGGAAGGGGACCCAGGCCCTACCCTGGATCCTCCATTAACCTGCACTCCCAGTTTACCCACCAGTACCCCTTGGCACCCTGTGGCAGCCCAGTACCCCCATGGTCTACCACGACACCCCATGGCCTCCCAGCACCTCCCAGTATTTCCATGATACTCCCAGTACCCCAACAGGCCCCACGGTATCTCCATGGTTCTCCCAGCACCCTCAGCACCCCGCCCCTCCCCGCCCCCCACCACCATGGCCTGTGCTTCCTCACCTCTCAGGGCAGGCGCTTGCTGCAGACATCAGCATCCTGTCCACCCCAAGCTCCCCACGCAACCTCGTTTTTGTAGCCCCTTCCTATCCGAAGGGGGGCCACCTGCATTCCGCTCTCTGCGGGGCTGATGTCTTGCTCTTCAGTCAGGTTTTGACATCTGGAGGTCCTGGGCACTTGTGATTCCTGGCTTCAGCTTGGCTGCAGAGCCACTGTTGGCTTTGGAGCTCACAGCCGTGTTCTGGATGTAGGCCCGGCAGATGTTTGAGGGGGAGATGGCGAGCCTGGAGGCTCTTCGGAGCACTGGCCTGGTGCGGGTGCCTCGGCCCATCAAGGTGATTGACCTGCCTGGAGGTGGGGCTGCCTTTGTGATGGAGCATCTGAAGATGAGGGGCCTGAGCAGGTGAGAGAGACAGAGAGAGAGTGTGTGTGTGTGTACTGTGTGTGTATATTTGAGAGAGAGAGACAGAGGGAGGGGGACAGAGGGACAGAGAGAGGGATGCAAGAGAGGCGGAGGGAACAGCCTCTTGCTGAGCTGCCCACATCACTCAGTGCAGGAGCAGAGGCAGGGCCAAGAGCCACACCTGCCTCCCTGATGGAGACAGCAGCTCTTGCTTTCCACGCAGGGCCAGTCTGAGGCTAGTTTGGCTTTACAAAGCTGCACCAAATAAGCACGTTTGAACCATCTGTTACTCTGTGTTTAGTGAACACCAGTGCCTGTTCAGTATGGGCAGTGAGGTCTGATCTAGTAATTATCTAAAATCTGATTATTAAAGTTATGCCATGCTAAGTCGCTTCAGTCATGTCTGACTCTGTGCAACCCTATGGACTATATAGCCTGCCAAGCTCCTCTGTCCATGGGATTCTCCAGGCAAGAATACTGGAGTGGGTTGCCATGCCCTCCTCCAGGGGATCTTCCCCACCCAGGGATGGAACCCGAGTCTCTTATGTCTCCTGCACTGGCAGGTGGGTTCTTTACCACTAGTGCCACCTGGGAGCTCCAAAGTTATGTATGTTTATTGTTTAAAAAATGGTGGAAGAGGCAAACTCTTGAAGACTAAAGGCACAGGACATCCCAGCGGCAGGGAGCAGTCACAGCTATGATGTGTGATTGTCGTTTTCTTTTCTGTGATTTACATTTGTTTTTACAAAAATTGGGACTTTAAAAAATTTTTTTTTCTGTAACTTTTTCAGTATTTGATCCTTAATTCCTGGTATTTCCACAGGCTTCAACAGAAGCCTACCCTTCTTGGGTGATTTTACACTATTTTGATGTTTTGGAGAAGATCATTGCCTGCAGTTCATTTCTCACTTTTTAAAGAACAGAGAGTTGTTTTTAAGGTATTGAAAACAATTTCTCAAAACGGAACATGTTCCCTGGTTGTTGTTTCTTATTTCAGTTGGCTGCATTTTCTTCTATCCTCAGTCAGGCATCAAAACTTGGAGACCAGATGGCAGATTTGCACCTTTACAACCAGAAGCTCGGGGAGAAGCTGAGGGAGGAGGAGAACAGAGTGGGTATGTTCAGAATGCTTTTGTGAACCCTTGACCTGGGTGCATCTACCCTGGGTAGGTGCTTAGGGCGACATTTTAGTAATGGGTTGGGTTTCATGCCACCTGCTCATAGACTGCAGTGTGAAAAATGAGGTTGTTAAAGAAGAGATGATAAGTTAGTAGAATTGGCTCATGACCCCTTTATACTCAGTCCTGTTGTCCAGTGTGCTAGAGACAGGCATGTTCTGTCTGGTCTGTGTGTGGACCACGTCATCACATGGTGACCTTGGCTGGTATCACATCCCTGGAAACTGGGCAGGCTTGGGTCCCAAGGCTGGATTGTTGTGGGGCTCAGGGATCTGGGAGGATGTGGCAGGCGGTGTGCCCCCACGATGTTCTTGGAGTACATCCTCAGCCACCCATATCCTAGCAGTGTGGTCCTGATGCTCTGCTGAGGTCTGACATTAAGAGAAAGATGAGCAGCTCTTTCTGTTAACAGGCCAGAGGGCTGAGGGTGCCGGGCCCCAGTATGTGGCCAAGTTCGGCTTCCACACAGTGACCTGCTGCGGCTTCATCCCGCAGGTGAGTGCCTGGCGAGGGTGCGCCTGCTTAGCTCCTGGCGCTCCAGCACTGCTCATTCCACCCCTTGTGCATAACAGAGTTCCAGTCCCCTGGGCACTGGGAAGTCTGACTACCTGATTCCTGAAAGCAGTATGAGCTGGAAGAATTGATGTTGAGGTTCACTGTGCTGAGCTCAGAGGAGGCAAGAAGCTGTGGGGCAGGTGGAAGAGCATTCCAAGTAGGGGAAACAGCAGGTGCAAAGGCTGTGGACAGAGGGCTGTTCTCCCAGGCAGAGTCACTAGGAGCAAAATCCTTATGAAGCTAGAGGCAGATTTTGGGATCTCAGTCAAGGCCCAGCCCTCAGATCTGCGGTACCTAGCACTGTACCCTGTGATTTACCAGGATTACTAAGACCCTATGAACCTCTGCTGAAGCCAGCTCCCCCTGTGGTTACAAACCCATCTGGAGCTAGTGATCAGCACAATAGTGGTTCGAGGCCAGTGTTTCCAAATGTGGCTTGTCCTGCTTCAGATGTTGAGTTTAATGCAAGTCTACAAAGGCTCGTTTGACCTCATACATTGATTTTTCAAGAACTGAGGAGTGAACTTGTACACAGAACCCCAGTGTGTGAAGCTGGTGAGGATGGAGCTGGCCGTTAGGGACACAGGTAGCCACTGGGCACCCCCATCAGAGTCTAGGACCAATGAACCAACTTAGGTTAGTTACAGCCTGGCTAAGAAGGGGTGGGAGACCTGGGAGGACCCCTGGACCACCTCCTTGTGCTGTGACAAGATGGTACAGGATGTAGCATCCAATGGACACAGCCTGGAGGGTCCAGCCTGAAGTTTCAAGAAGCTTCCTGCTCCTTGGGACAACTGAGTGGGCCCTAAGGGGCTTCAGCCATTGATGGGGCAACCCTGAATGATGGTACCCTAAGCTGAGCCCCCGTGGGACCACTGGCTTGGTTGGAGTACTGACACAGTTTCTTTGCTGCCATGTCCAACTCAGCTCCCTAGTTTCCATAGCAACCTCAGGAGGCAGGTTTTCACTGACTCATTTTATAGATGGGGAAAACGATGTGTGCAGAGAAGCCAGGCGGTGTCTAGTCGTGCAGCTGATAAGTAGAGGGGCCAGCGTTTGGCCCTGTCTGACTTCAGAGCATAGACCCTGACCACCACACATGCTGGTCCTCTGTCCTGGTAAAGCCTGGGTCCTCCCACCAGCCATGAACCCAGGTGGCCCTGCCTTGGTAGCTCAGGGGAAGTTCATGTCTTTCTGTGGGTGAGGGGATCTTGGCCCCTCTGTCCAGGTGGAGGACTAGCCATGCCGATCTCCAGCTCCAAACACAGTCTGTGTCTTTTATGATCTGGTCATCTAGGAGGAAGACCAAGGCTGGGACACCATGGGCCCAGGCAGGAGATGGGACAGGAGGGCATGCCATCCCATATGCCTTAGGCCGTTTGGGGAGGGGAACTCCTATTTTCTCTTGACGTGCACCTAGCACCAAGGGGATGAACCCAGGGGTTCAGCAATCACAACCCTCAGCACAGGATGCTGACTGGGGGTGCATGTCGTCTGGAAAGTTCTTCCCTTAAGGAATTTCATTAAGTAACCCTTTGTATAAAATAAGCTTTGCCTCTTAAAAAACAACAACAACAACAACTCTATTAACGTATATAGCTGACATAAAATAAACTGTGCTTATTTAAAGTGTACAGATTGGTAAGTTTAGACATGTGTACACACCTGTGAACCACTAACCACAGTCAGGTCAGTGTGTCAAAAAGTGTCATCCCAAAAGTGTCCTCCTGCCCTTTTGTAATGTCTTCCTCCTGCCCTTTCCTGCCCTGGCAACCACCGATCGGTTTTCTGTCACCATAGACGGGTTTGCATTTTGCGTAATTTAATGTAAATGAAATCACATGCTGTGCGCTCCTTTTCATCTGGCTTCTTTTACTCATTTCAGTATTCATCCATGTTGTTACACATGTCAAAAGTCCATTCCATTGTACAATAAACATAAACGACAGTTTGTTTATCCATTCACTGGTTGATGGATATCTGAGTTGTTTCCAAGTTTTGCTTTTACAAATAAAGCTGCTATGCACTTTTGTGTACAAGAATTTGTGTGAACACATGCTTCCATTTATTTTGGGTTAATACCTAGGAGCCAATGACTAGGTCACATATAGGTTCATATTTTGCTTTTTAAAAACTACTGGTTGATGGATATCTGAGTTGTTTCCAAGTTTTGCTTTTACAAATAAAGCTGCTATGCACTTTTGTGTACAAGAATTTGTGTGAACACATGCTTCCATTTATTTTGGGTTAATACCTAGGAGCCAATGACTAGGTCACATGTAGGTTCATATTTTGATTTTTAAAAACATTTATCTCTTATTTTGAGCTGTGCTGGGTCTTCATTGCTGAAGGGGCTACTCTAGTTGCAGTGTGCTGGCCCATGGGCTTAGTTGTTCCACAACATGTGGGACCTTCCTGGATCAGGGATCAAGCCCATGTCTCTTGCACTGGCCGGTGGATTTATTTTTTTACCACTGAGCCACCAGAGAAGCCCCATATTTAACTTTTTACAAAACTGTCGAAATATATTCCAAAGTGGTTCTATCACTTTACATTCGCACCACTAGTGTAGAAAGTTCCAGGCCCTCTGCACCCTCAAACACTTGGTATTTTCCTTTGTCTATAATTGTGACCATCCTAGTGATTGTGAAGTGGTATCTCAGTGAAGTTCTATTTTCTCTAATGACTAAGGATGTGGAGTATCTATTCAGGTGCTTATTTGCTATATATTAGGGACATAAATGTTTAGGATTATTGTATCTTCCTCATTAGTTGACACTCTTTCCATTGTGAAATGACTTTATAGTCAGTGTCTTTGCTCTGAAATCTACTTTGATATTAATATAGCCACTTCAGCTTTCTTTTAGCACAGTTTATCTTTTCTGTCCTTTTAGCTGGTTTCTGTTTTTATGTATAAAGTGCATATCTTATTCACAGCTTATAATTGGGTCTTTATTTTTTCAGCCTGTTGATCTGTCATTTAACTGGGGTCTATAGACCACTCATGTTTAATGTAGTTATTGATATGGTTAGGTTTGGATCTGTCGTCTTGTCTTTTTTTTTTTTTTTAGTCTTATGTGTTCTTTGTTCCCCCTTTATGCTCTTCTGAATTAACTAAGTATTTTTTANCTGTCATTTAACTGGGGTCTATAGACCACTCATGTTTAATGTAGTTATTGATATGGTTAGGTTTGGATCTGTCGTCTTGTCTTTTTTTTTTTTTTTAGTCTTATGTGTTCTTTGTTCCCCCTTTATGCTCTTCTGAATTAACTAAGTATTTTTTACTGCTTTCATCTTGTCTCCCTTGTTGGCCAATGATAACATTTGTTGTGCTCTTTTAGTGTGTGCTCTAGGGTTTAGGCAGTTTCCACGCATAACTCTGTCCTATGCCCGCCAGCTGCAGCACCAGCCCCTTCCTTTCCCTTGTCACTCAGGTGAACGAGTGGCAGGACGACTGGCCAACCTTCTTCACCCGGCACCGGCTCCAAGCACAGCTGGACCTCATTGAGAAGGATTATGCTGACCGAGAGGCACGAGAACTCTGGTCCCAGCTACAGGTGGGCACAGCGGTTATCCTCTGGGAGAAGGGCTGTCCTCTTACAAGCCTTCAACACATTTGTGTGGGGCCCTCTGCTAGAACAGAGCCAGAGAGGGGACCGCTGAACCTGGAGCAGGGCTGGGCAAATCATGGACACATAAGTGTCCTTACTATTGGTTCGATGCAGAAACTGAGAAGGGGGTGGCCCCTGAGAGCACCTTTCATTTCCTGGATCATCAGATACTTAACCTCAAACTTTGCTCACGTGAAATGTAGGCGTTTGACTTGGGATTGGTGGCATTTACTATTACTTTCTTGCCCGCTCTTATGCTGTTCTTTCCACCAAGGCACAAATGTTTTACCTTTTAGAGCAGGTGTGAACAGCAGGTGCCCCAGAGTGACTGGCTTCAAAACAGAACTCTCAAGATGTTAAAAACAGAATGCACATATCAGTCCCTCATGAGCATGCATAAAAGAAATTTTATTGAACTCCTTACTGAAATAATCAGGCTACAAAAGAGGTGCAGATATGTATGTGCTATGAAATAAAAGAATAGCAGAGAAAGTTTGCTAAGTTACATACAAAACAACTTCACTCAGATTCATATTCTACACAACGGTAAAACCATAACCTCCGAGGTTCTCTACTGTATGACAATCACTAATGTTGCAGAGCTTTTAGACCTAAATTAGCAGTAAATACCAAGACAAAATTACATTCCCCTGGAGTCAGAGGATCTTTATCTCTGGGCTTAGTAGGCAGTGGTGGTTGGACCCTGAGTAAACACAAGGTCCTCTTTACCTTATTTCCAAGTATTGGATGAGGAGACTGTGGCTCCCAGGCCTGTGATAACTCTATGTACCATAACTATTTTCTTAGGTGAAGATTCCGGATTTGTTTTGTGGCCTGGAGATTGTCCCTGCCCTTCTTCACGGGGATCTATGGTCGGGAAATGTGGCAGAGGATGACAGCGGGCCCATTATTTATGACCCAGCCTCCTTCTACGGCCATTCTGAGTTTGAACTGGCAATTGCCTTGATGTTCGGGGGGTTTCCCAGGCCCTTCTTCACCGCCTACCACCAGAAGGTCCCCAAGGCTCCAGGGTTTGACAGGCGGCTGCTGCTCTATCAGCTCTTTAACTACCTGAACCACTGGAACCACTTCGGTAGGCAGTACAGGAGCCCATCCCTGGGCACCATGAGGAAGCTTCTCAAATAGCAGCCCGCCTGTGTCCCCTGCCCAGCTGCTTGCCAAGGGACCAGGGTGGCCGCACCAAGGCAGTTTCAGGGACAAATAAAGCCCATGGGGGTGTCAGGGATGGAAGTGTGTGTGTCTTAGTTTCACCTGCGTCTCTGTCCTCCATGCAGCTGGGTTAGTTTACTGGGGGCCCAGACCACCTGCAAGTTCCCTGCCAGGCTCATCTCCTAGTCCAGTCTAGGGGAAACACGGAGTTTGCTTACTTTCATGACAACTGTACAGAAATTCACACAGAGGTGGGGTTTGGTTAGGTAGAAGTTGGTGTCACAGTCCCTGCCGTGGACTCAGGGCTCCTGTTTCTGGCTTAGGTAGAGTTGGGGACCATGAAATGGGCCCAGCTCTCGAGCACTGGCTCTGGGGCTGTGTTCAAGTCCGCCCTTACTGAGGTGGGCGGGCGGGAGAGAGCCCCCTTACCCCTCAAGTGCTGGAGCCACTGCTCCTCTCCCGTGCTCCACTGTGCAGTTGGTAGTTTTGCTCGACAAGAGGGGGGCGGGCGGGAGTCTTGGGTAGCGGGTGTGCCCTGGTAGGTGCACGGGGTGTCCAGGGTGAGCGGGGTGTCACCGTGGAGGGGCGGGGTTGCCTGCCCCGCAGCCACCCAAGTGTGGGTCTCTTAAGACCAAGCCGCCCACATCACCAATTATTTCGGAGCGTTACGAGCGCCCAGTCAACCCTTCTCTGTTATCTCCCACTGCAGCCTGCGCACCTGTGGCCTGCTTTGTTTTGTAGAAAGATTCCCGACACCTGTCGGCGGTCCCGGGGAAACAGCGCGTGCGCGGGGAAGGAGGCGCGGCCGGCCCGGAGTCTTGTGCTCCGCCCCCGCCCCGCCCCTGTCCCCTGGGCCCTGCCCCACCCGGGCTCGGCACGGCCTCCGCGCGCACTCTTTTGGTGGCCGGCGCGTTCCGTAGCGGGGGCTGGCGTGCAAGGTCGGAGTTCCTGGGGGCGGGGCTGGCGTTATTGCCGCCTTCTCAGCCTCAGGCATCTTGAGCGTCCCGTGCCCAGCGCCGCGTGCCCAGTGTCCCACGGCGCGAGTCCCACGGCGCGCACCTCGCACGAGGGCGTAGTCCGGCTGCCGAAGATGGCCCTGAGCGAGGAGCCGGCCGCGGGCGCCGCGGAGGACCCTGCGGAGGACCCGGTGGAGGATGCCGCGGAGGACGCGGCTCTGGCCTGCGGCGCCGCCCTCGAGTCATTCGGCGAGAGCGCGGAGACGCGGGAGCTGCTCGGCCGCCTGCCGACGGTGCTAACTGACCGCTCGGCTCGGGAGGGCGCCCTGGAGCGATTTCGGGGTGCGCACGGGTCGGAGGAGGGGAACAGCGTGCAGGGTGTGCAAGTCTCCTTTCCTCCGGCCCCAGACACGGGCGTGCCTCAGAGGGGGAGGGCAGTGGGCCTCCACCGTCGCGAGTAGGGATGGTGGAGCTCCCCTGGGTGGGTCATTTCCCAGTCCTTGTCCCCACCCTGTCCTGGGACCACCGCAAAGCGCACTTCCCCCGAGACAGCTGAGTGAACGGGGCAGTGGGAGCAGGAGAGGGCCAACAGGCAAGAACGGGCGAGGCCCCCCACCCAGAGCCTTTTCCTCAGCGCCCGTGGCTCTGCCAAGACCATGCGTGCAGCCCAGTGCGGTAGCGCTGCTCCGGGCAGCGCAAGATGCTTAGTCAGACCCTTGCTGTTGTTTATAACGGATAACTTACAAACGATTCCTTAAGATCCCGTGGTTAGATAACTGTGTAGGGTTTTGTGATTAAAACCGTCCTTGGGGACCTTTGGAGCTATAGAAATTTCTACATGATTTTGCCTTGGTGGACTTGTGATAACAATTCTTAACTTCAGGAAGGGCACTCACTTGAGCAACTCCTCCTTGGATTCGAATCCTGCTCTGCCACTTGGGCTAGTTGCTTGATTGTGCCCGTTTCTCTGGCTGTCTGCTAGGGTTAGCACTGAAAATATCTCGGGCACAGAACTGCCCTGAGGGTGAGGTGAAAATCCAGGGAGCAGTGAAAGCCGGCTTTCCCATTCATGGGAAGTGGTCAGATGTGGAGGTGTGTGGCTTATGAGAACTGTCATAGGCCAGGTGGGCGTGGGATCTGATGGGAACGGTTCTAGCTGCTGGTAGGAGTAGAAACCAGGCGCCTGGGATTAAGAAAGCCATAGTATGAGGGGGTTAGGAGGGCACATGGCTTGATGTGTGTGGCAGAGGGAGCGTGGAAGGTGTGTCCTAATGAAGGGGAGAACTCAGCTTGGCTCTCAGCAGGCAGTGAAGGAAGGAAGAAGTGAGGATCTGAGAGGAAGGTGGGTTGAGCAAACAGAGCAGAGGCCAGGGTAGTGTGGCCCTGAGGAGGTGGGTGGCTAGGGGGCACACTCCAGCTGGCCTGTGCTCTTGGGAGCTGCCTGGGAAGTCCGCATGGGAAAACTGGAGGGTTTCCAGGGGTCATGTTAAGTCTCACGTTTTTCTTTTTAGTAATAATGGACAAATATCAGGAGCAGCCTCACCTGTTGGACCCACACCTAGGTAAGAACAGAAGCTGAGGTTTTGATCATTTACAGATAATCATAAAGGCCTTGGAACATGCGTGTGTGTGTGCACGCACGTGCCTGCGCACCAGCTGAGACTACCAGGATAAACTCCCCAGGTTGTTCTTGTTAGTGGGACCAACAGTAGTAACACCTCCTCCTGGAAGTGAACTTGGGGAGGAGGAAGGTAGTGATAGTAACTTACGTTGAGGGAAACACGGGGTGGTGGTTAGGGTCACCAGCCTTGGGGCTGGACTGCCTGGATTTATATCCCAGGTTTGCCGCTGAGCTGCTCTATGCTTGAGTTTCCTCACCTGTGATGTGGGATCATCAGTGCTGTCTGCCCACCGGGCTGTGGAGAGCTCAGATCACCAGAGAGGTACCAACAGCCTCAGTGTGCACACAGGTACCTTTTAAAAAGTGGGCTGGTGCTGTGTGTGTGGATTTTTCTTTTTTAAGTAATCAGCAGGTTTTGTGGAAGGTCAGGATTCTGAACTCTGTGCTGTCTTGGGCAGAATAAATGCATTTCATGCCTGTTCGGCTGGGTAGGGATGGAGGGCATGGGTCCATAGTCTCTCATCCAGTTATGTCAAGTCCATGTCTGAGTTTCTTTCTCAGGAGCCTTTTTTGCCTTGGAAAGTTTCTGGAGCTTGATATTTTAGGAGGATATGACTCACTCTGCCTTTTTTGTTTGTTTGTTTTCTTAAGTGTTTTTATTAAATTTTTTTAAAAATGGAGGATAATTGCTTTATAAAGCTGTATTCGTTTCTGCTGTACACCAACATGAATTAGCCATAAGTATATGCATCTATCCCTTTCCTCTTGAGCCTCCATCTCACCTTGCCTCCCCCATCCCACCTCTCTAGGTCATCACAGAGTGCCGGGCTGGGTTCCCTGTATTACACAGCAGCATGCCCCTAGCTGTCTGTTTTACGCATGGTAGCATATATATGGAGAAGGCAGTGGCACCCCACTCCAGTACTCTTGCCTGGAAAATCCCATGGGCAGAGGAGCCTGGTGGGCTGCTGTCTATGGGGTTGCACAGGATTGGACACGACTGAAGCGACTTAGCAGCAGTAGCATATATATATCAGTGCTCCTGTCTGAATTCGTCCTACCCTCCCCTTCCTGCTCTGTGTCCACAATCCCATTCTCTNCCCCACTCCAGTACTCTTGCCTGGAAAATCCCATGGGCAGAGGAGCCTGGTGGGCTGCTGTCTATGGGGTTGCACAGGATTGGACACGACTGAAGCGACTTAGCAGCAGTAGCATATATATATCAGTGCTCCTGTCTGAATTCGTCCTACCCTCCCCTTCCTGCTCTGTGTCCACAATCCCATTCTCTTCTTATGTTAGGCATTAGCTGGACAATTTTACGCTAAAGACTTGCATCTTTTGGTACAGGGGGCTTTGCTTCTGGTGTGTTTTTGATCGCTTCTCTGCTCTGCCTTCTGGTGTGCCTGTGAACTGAGTATTGAATTTCCAGGAGTGATCCTGTGGGTCCCTAAGTTTTTTCCTTTATAGTCCTACTTTCAGATCTTTGTTTTTGTACATAGAAGATGTTCTTGCGTTATTTTTACAGTCATTTTTACTTTCTAAGAGTGCTTCTCCTTGGTTGGGTGTATTTCACAGTTGTCTTACTGGTCAGGTTTTCCTCCCTGGGGAGCACATGCCTGGCTGCTGTGTCCCTCAGCCCCCTGTGGAGAGGGGAGTCCCATGGCCCCATGGGGAGGGTCCTGTAGTGGGCTTCCTAACCCAGAATTCCCTTTTCAGTCAGGCACCGAGGCTGGCTTCTAGCTCTAAGCCCTTCAGCGTACTGTCTTTGGAATACCTCTGTCCAGGAGAGCTTTGTGTGATGATAGAATGTTCTGGATCTGTGCCGTCTGTCTGGTAAGGTCACCACTAGGTACATGTGGCTGTTGAGCACTTGAAATATGGCTCATATGTCTGAGGAACTGAATTTTATCTTATTTCATCTTATTTTTTGTTTTCTTCTTTGAATTTTAAAATTGATTTAAGTTAAAAAATACCCAGGTGTGGCCAGTGGCTGTAGTAGTCTCCACTCTTGAGTAAGCCTTTAGCTTTCTGCCTGGATTGGCACAGGGCTGTGGTCTGGAGACTTCGGACCCCTCCTGTTCTCAGCCGCACCTCCGTTCTGTCCTGAGCTGTTCCTGGCACCTCAGGCCTCTGGCCTCAAGCTGTGGCGCAGGGGCTGCTGCTGTGCTCTCCCTGGGCGGCTCAGTTACAGCTTGGGCATCAGGCTGAAGTCTCTTGGCTGCTGTCTCTTCTCTTCCTTGTGGATTTGTTTCTCTTTGTTGATTTATCTCTGCTGGTCCCCAGGTGCTCCTTTTTCCTCTGGGGTCAGCTTTTCCTTGTAATTTGATCTTTTCGTCTTGCTGGTTCAGACCAAATGGATGCAGACAGTGGCTCCTCTGCTTCTGTTTTGTAAGTTGGAGCATTTTCATCTGGGCTTTTCCTGAACGGGATTCTGATAGGCAGCTCCTTGTGGGGCAGTATGACGAGTCGATGGACAGATTTTCTCTCAGAGCCATTGAGCTGGTTGTGAATTCTCTATTACATTGAGGATGCTCCAGATGCCAGAATGAAGGCCTTTATCTGGGGCACTCTTTTCTTCTCCAGAGAGCCCTTCATTTTCCTAAGGGTTGGCTCAGAGCTTGGTCCCAGTGGTGTGAGTCTGGGGCTACAGTGATAGCAGACCCTTCCCCACCTTGGGCTGCACCGTGCCTCCTGACTGTGGGCTCTCCTTGGTTCTGCATTTGGGCATCTATAAAGTGGGCTTCTCTGCCTGTTTAATCTGGAGCTGGCTTTTTCCCAGAAGTCTTTACCTCCGCTCTCTCCCATTCTTGCCATTGGTCAGGACTTTCCGTTTTGTGCAGCTGTGCTTTTATTTTCCTGGCTCTTAGGAGAAGGAGGAAGCAGATGGGTGTGGACTCCTGTTTTGTCCAGTTTTGTGCTCTTCCAAGTAGCCTGAACATCCACGCACCTCTGCACGGTTTAGTTTCAGAAAGTGGAAGTGCTGCGCTTCTGATGTGTTGTTCAGTCCCATCCGGCTCTCTGTGGCCCCCGTGGACTGCAGCACACCAGGCTTCCCTGCCCTTCACCGTCTCCTGGGGTTGGCTCAGACTCATGTCCATTGAGTCGGTGATGCCATCCAACCGTCTCATCCCCTTTGCCCCCTTTTCCTGCCTTCAGTCTTTCCCAGCATCAAGATCTTTTCCATTGAGTAAGCTCTTCACACCAGGAGGCCAAAGCATTGGAGCTTCAGCATCAGTCTTTATAATGAATATTCAGGGTTGATTTCCTTTAGCATTAACTGGTTTGATCAGTCAGTTCGGGCTTTTGATACTTCAAATTCACCTTACTTTTTTTTTATTTTCCCAGAAGTCTTTACCTCCGCTCTCTCCCATTCTTGCCATTGGTCAGGACTTTCCGTTTTGTGCAGCTGTGCTTTTATTTTCCTGGCTCTTAGGAGAAGGAGGAAGCAGATGGGTGTGGACTCCTGTTTTGTCCAGTTTTGTGCTCTTCCAAGTAGCCTGAACATCCACGCACCTCTGCACGGTTTAGTTTCAGAAAGTGGAAGTGCTGCGCTTCTGATGTGTTGTTCAGTCCCATCCGGCTCTCTGTGGCCCCCGTGGACTGCAGCACACCAGGCTTCCCTGCCCTTCACCGTCTCCTGGGGTTGGCTCAGACTCATGTCCATTGAGTCGGTGATGCCATCCAACCGTCTCATCCCCTTTGCCCCCTTTTCCTGCCTTCAGTCTTTCCCAGCATCAAGATCTTTTCCATTGAGTAAGCTCTTCACACCAGGAGGCCAAAGCATTGGAGCTTCAGCATCAGTCTTTATAATGAATATTCAGGGTTGATTTCCTTTAGCATTAACTGGTTTGATCAGTCAGTTCGGGCTTTTGATACTTCAAATTCACCTTACTTTTTTTTTATCAACAGTGTATATCATTGCCAAGATGAGATTTGAATATTTGAAATCTTTACCAACATAAAGTTAACCTATTAAAGGGGGTAAAGGCATCATGTACTTTTATTTTGCATTTTGTTGTTTCCTAGTGAGGACGAATTTTTTCTTTTAACATTTATTACATTTGCACAATATTTTTCCCCTTTGTGAATTGCCCGTTCATACTCATTTACTCTTAATGTATTTACCTTGTTCTAAGTGATTTTTAATGCTTCAGTTCAATCATCACAATAGCCTCGTAATACTTATGGAAGGTCGTGATTTTTGAAACCTTGGGGGTGTAGCCAGTTAGCATCTTGTGATAGTTTCAGGTGTGCAGCAGAGCAAGGCAGCCATATGCATAATGTATCCATTCTCCCCCAGTCTCCCCTCCCATCCAGGCGGCCACATAACACTGAACAGAGTTCCCTGTGTTGTACAGTAGGTCCTTTTGATTATCCATTTATTTGGCTGTGTCAGGTCTTAGTTATAGCCCCTTAGGTCTTAACCCACGTCCCCTGCTTTGCAAGGCAGATTCTTAAGTACTGGGCCACCAGGAAAGTCCTGGTCATCCATCTCAAGTATGGCAGTGTGTACATGTGGAAGTCTCAAGCTCCCTAACTGTCCCTGCCCCCTACCCTTCCCTCACTGGTAACAGTAAGTTCCTTTTCTAAGTCTGCGAGTCTTTTTCTGTTTTGTAAATTATTCATTTGTATCCTTTCTTTTTAGATTCCGCATGTAAGGGATATCATATATTTCTGTTTCTCTGACTTCACTCAGTATGACGGTCTCTAGGTCCATCCATATTTCAGCAAATGGCATTATTCTGTCCTTTTTTTTACTGTATGTCTAGTAACTTTTGAGTGGATGATTGACATTGTGATTTTTATGTTGGGTGGCTTTAAGGTTTTTGTCTTTAAAGAGTGAAGTTTGGCAGACAGTTTAGTTAATTGCATATCATGTATATCCTTTCAGGCCTTTTTAAGCTTTGTTAAGGCAGATATAGCTTTTTCTCTAGGTTTTCTCTAATTTAGTCTTACTACTAAGTAAAGAATTTTCTGGAATGTCTGCTGGTGGCTCTGGGTGTTCAACAAGGACTCTGCACTCTGGCCCGATGGAGTTTGAATGTCAGCCCTATATGGGCTATGGGGGCTCTGCCTTAGAGCTTCCTGGCAGTTCTTACCCAGCCTAGTGGACTCTAGCCACTGTGCCTGTGAAGATTCAGCCAGAGGTTTGAGGGGACCTTTCAGACTTCCAGAGCTCGTTCTCTGCCTAGCTTCTTCTGGCATGTTGCCCTGCAATTTCAGCTAAAGCAGCTTCTGCTCTGTTTGAGTCCCCCTTCTCTGCAGTGGGTTCTAAAAATTATTTTCTAGTGGACAGCTTGGGCAGCTGTAGAGTCCAGTTGGCTGGTTACAAGTCGCTGTCGTCCTAGTGCCTGAAAATAACTGAGTTGGCCAAAAAGTTCATTTGGTTTTTTTCCATAAGTGGGCTCTAGTAGTGCTTGGTTGTCTTTAACTTGATTTGAAACAGTTTTGTTAGATTAATTGTGACAGCTGTCATATCAGCATCCATTAAATTTTTTTTATCAAAATTGGTGGGTTTTTATATAGCCATTTTGATACTGAAGATGGAAGAAAAACAACATTTTTGGCATACTATGCTTTGTTATTTCCAGAAAGGTACACGGTGGAAATAAAACGAAAGGTTTGGGCAGTGTATGGAGAAGGAGCTGTGACTGATCTGTCAGAAATGGTTTGCAAAGTCCCATGCTGGAGATTTCCCACTGGACAGTGCCCTTGGTCAGGTAGACCAGTTGAAGTTGATAGCAATCAAATTGAGACATTAATTGAGAACAGCGTTATACCATGCAGGAGACAGCCTACATACTCAAAATATCCAAATCAAGTGTTCACAATCATTTGTATTTATTTTCTTATTAAATAATCTACAATGTTAAAAAATCATTTCCACCAGCTTGGTTATGTTATTGCTTTGTTTGGGTTCCACATAAGTTGCGAAAAAACTTTCTTGACCATATTTCTGCATGTGATGCTCTACTGAAACATAATGGAAGTGTTCTGTTTTTAAAAACAAATTGTGATGGTCAGTGAAGTGGATACTGTACAGTAATGTGGAACAAGAGAGATTATGGGGCAAGTGAACTGAATGAACCACACCAAAGGTCGGTCTTCATCCAAAGGATGTGTTGCTGTATTTATGGTGGGATTGGAAGGGAGTCCTCTCTTAATGAGCCTCTTCTGGAAAACCAAACAATTGATTCTAACAAGTACTGCTCCCAGTTAGACCTACAGCAGCATTGGAAGAAAAGCATCTGGAATTAGTCAGCAGAAAACACATAATCTTCCATCAGGATAACACAAGGTTGCATGTTTCTTTGATGATCTGGCAAAAACTATTACAGCTTGGCTGGGATGTTCTAATGCATCTGCCATATTCAGGAGACACTGCACCTTTTTTTGGGAAAAAAAAATTTTTTTTTGCTTGTGCTGGGTCTTTGTTGCTGCGCAGGCTCTTCTCTAGTTGCGGTGGCTTCTCATTTCAGTGGCTTCTGTTGTTGTGGGGCGTGGGCTCTAGGGCACGGGCTTCAGTGGTTGCGGGTCTCACTCGAGAGCACAGGCTCAGTAGTTGTGGTGTACGGGCTTAGCTACTCCGTGGATTGTGGGATCTTCCTGGATCAGAGATCGAACCTGTGTCTCCTGCACTGGCAGTCAGATTCTTTACTGCTGAGCCACCAGGGAAGCCTCAACATCGCACCTTTGGATTTCTGTTTATTTCAAAGGTCTTTACTGAATTCTCCTGATGGAAAAGATTTCAAATTCCCTGGAAGGCTGTAAAAGGCACCTGGAACAGTTCTTTGCTCAAAAAGATAAAAGAGTTTTGGGAAGATGAAATTATGAAGTTGCCTGAAACATGGCAAAATGTAGTGGAACGAAATGATGAATATGTTATTCGATAAAATCCTTGGTGAAAATGAAAATATGTCTTTTATTTTTACTTGAAAACCAAAGGAACTTTTTGGCCGACCCAGTACAATTGTTGAGTTGT
Organism: Oreotragus oreotragus; assembly: GCA_006410675.1. Classification (NCBI taxonomy): domain Eukaryota; kingdom Metazoa; phylum Chordata; class Mammalia; order Artiodactyla; family Bovidae; genus Oreotragus; species Oreotragus oreotragus. The sequence continues at coordinate 495,558 of SJYX01009567.1, read as the reverse complement.
CTAAGTGTTGGTGGTGGTAAGGTAGTTCCATATCAGTTACTCCTTTATAACTGGAAGTGGAAATCCTTTTAATCCTTTTTGTCTGTCTTATTTGTTGTTCAGAACCAGATTGTTCTAAACATAGTAGTTGTAGAGGTGTCTTCTATAAAGCATGGTATTAGATATTGATTTGAGACAGAGTAATAATAATATTTTCTCTACATTTTAAAACCGGGAGTGAATGTTATATTAACTCTACTTCCCTTTTGGAAACTGAAGATGAAACCTTTTCTTTTGCTCAGTTGATACTTGGATTATAGAGATTTACTAATGGTAAACTATTCTGATATTTCCAAATAGCTCTTTTTTCTTTGGGTATTTTGTTTTAATGTCATGTTGATGTTTTATGTTTGTTTTTCCCTAGAGTGGATGTTGAACTTGTTGTTGGAATTTGTGCAAAACAAGACATCTCCGGCAGACCTTGTACATCTGGCTTTTAAATTTCTTTACATCATCTCCAAGGTAATATTTAGATAGCACGTTGTAGCTGGCAAAACACTTTCTTGATAAACTTGGTCCAGAGGTACCTTCCAAAATGTTACCAGGAAAGATGGTTCTCACATAAAAGTTGTGGGTTTCATCGTTTCTCTTTTTACCATGTGCTGGGGATCAGTTGCTAGTGACCCAGGGGGTCCTTTGGTTGCAACAGCATTTTTCAGCATTGTTTTCATCATCTTGCACTTGAATGGATCGGGCATCAGCTAACCAGAAAGGGAGGAAGAGGATATATGTACACATACATACATGTATATATATGTGAGTAACTGAGAAAAGTTTCCTATGAGGAGAAGGTGAACAAACTTGGAAGCAGAAATGCTTCTCAGACATGAATGTGCAGATGGCTTTCTGGGGATCTCGTGGGATGCAGATTCCGTGTTAAGTGGGTCTGGGATGAGGCCTGATACTCTGCATTCTTGCAGGCTCCCAGGTGATGTGTGTGCTGGCCTGTAGATGCACCATGGGAGAGACTCGGCCCTCCCTGCTGGGGTTTTGCCTCTGTGGGGCCTGCAGTGTGGCGGAGAGAGGCCTGCGTGCACACTCCTTGCCCTCGGTTGGTTGAATGCAGGGTCTCCTGAAGGGGTAGTGCCACTTTTCACGGAAGCCTTAATGAATTTGGGAGCTTTTGGGTTCTCGAGGACTTATTCCTCATAATCAAGGTAGAAGCAGAATTTGTTAGTTTGTAACATACCTGTATTTCTGATGAGCCAAGATTGGTTGGTCAAGTTGGGACAGAGCACATTTCTGAAATGATTCAAGAAGTAAAGATGGCTTTCTTATTGTTTAGTCTTACTAAGTTGTATCACTGTAATACATAATTTGATCATTGGGTGGCATAGGTGGTGATTTTTGGTGATAGAGAAGTAATCTTGCTACTTTCTGTATTTTCTAGTTATATAATTCAGTATCTTTTTATTTGATAGGTTCGAGGATATAAAACATTTCTTCGTTTATTTCCACATGAAGTGGCTGATGTGCACCCTGTTTTAGACATGTTTACAAATCAGAACCCTAAAGACCATGAAGTGAGTGTCCCTTTCCTCTCCCTACTTCTCGCTGATTCCTTGGTTGGCCTGCTTCTACACTGGCAGGTTGCTTTCCTGTTTCCTTCAATTTTATCATGTGTTATTTTGTGTCATTCCTTCTTTTTCATTTGTTTCCTTGATTTTCTCTTTTTACGTATGTTGCTTTAAATTATTTTCTTTTCAAAATGCCCTTTATAAAGAAAACTATACCTGAATACGGTGTGATGATAACAATATTATTATGCAAAATTTTTTTAACTTAAAATAGAACTATGTTCGCGGTCCCCAAGACCACTCCAAGTTTAATGATTCCCTAGGACCACTACAAGAATTGGCATCTAGTTATCCTCATGGCTATGACTTAACTCCAACAAAATCAGCAGAAGGAGAAGGCATATGGGGTAAAGTCCAGAGGAAACCAGGCGTGAGCTGGTCACCCAAGGCACTTGTGATTTCCCACAGCACCAAGCTGTGGGAACACATGAGGTGTCCATCAGAAAGATCACAGGGGCCGGCACCCATGATCTCTAGGAGGCTGGTCATGTGGGTGCTCTGCCAGGCACATAGGAAAACATGGAAGGCGAGCGGGTGTGCAGCATAAGCCACATGGTGTGTGCCAGCGGTCTGAGCACAGAGTGAGCCTCATCAGTTAGGAGGCAGTGGGAATGTTCCCACAGGTCAGGCTCCCAGATGGCTGCCGATGGCCAGCCTTGCAGTTGTGTGTGCTGCAGAGGGCACTCAGGCGCAGGACTCATTCAGAAGGGCACATGGGTTGTAACTTCAAACTCAGGAAATTGTCTTGCTCTGTGTGTGGCCTGCTTTCCTCTGTTTCTCATGCCTCTGATAGGGAGTCTGGAGCCAAAGTGGAATCTTGTTTTGTTGACTCCTCTATGACAAGAAGTTGAGAATTTTTTTCTTTACTCTTAAGGCTTCTTTTTTTTTTTTAATCTTTTACTCTGTTTGCCATTTTTCTTGAAATGCTGATTGCACGCTGAAGGGTGCCAGGGATAAGAAGCCGTTACACCAACATGTTGATGATTTTTGTTTGTTCGTTTTGCTGTTTCTCCTGCCTGCCGAGGTAGCAGCCAGGCTGCGTGCCAGAGGTCATGTGGTAGAGCGTTGTGTGTTTGGAGTCCTGAGTGGGCGCTGAGCAGGAGGGGCGGTGGGACCGCATGGATGCCCTCCACACAGGAATCATGTCGCTCTGTCTTGGCCCCATAGACCTGGGAGACCCGCTACATGCTGCTTCTCTGGCTCTCTGTGACCTGCCTGATCCCGTTTGATTTTTCCCGCCTCGACGGAAACCTCCTCTCTCAGCCTGGGCAAGAGCGAGCGTCCACCATGGACCGTATCCTCCAGGTAGCGGAGGTGAGTGAGGCCCTCCAGTAATGAGCCGATGACCAGTGTCCATTCTCGTGCCATCTTGCCGCTGGGACTTAATAGGTACATTTGTGATGCTTGGATATTTCTTCAGCTGTTGTTACTCTTTTTCAGTGAGGTGGAATTCCATTTCATAACTTAACATGAAACTGATAATTCTTATAGGGATCAGGATGAATTATTTCAGCAAATCTCATTTCTCTGTAGATAATACAGATACTCTGATGGTAGCATAAAAGGGGCAGTGATAAGAGAAATTAAAGGTCCATTTAAAATCTAACTTTTAATTTTTAGCACTATGTAAATAATACATGAAAGTAAAGAAAAGCAGGAAAAATATTAAAGTGAAATCTCTCAACTACTAGTGTTGAGAGCTGACACTTGTATTTTTTTTTTTCTTCAAGGTTCTCCTGATGCATGCATTATGTGTGTAGACACAGGTTTTTGTATATTCTGCTGTGGAAAATATGACCCTGAACTTGAATGACTTAACACAGCACCCGTTCATCATCTCACAGTTTCTGTGAATCAGGAAATCTGGCCGTGGCTTCGCTGGGCCCTCTCTCTCAGGGTCTCTCCAGGCTGTGGGCTGAGCTCGCCTAGGACAGGCCTGCTTCCAAGCGCTCATGGTTCTTGGCAGGCGTCAGATCTTGAGGGCGTTGGCTGAGGGCGTCAGGGCTTTGCTGGCTGTTTGCCACGCAGCCGCCCCTCCACAACAGTGGTGGCTTACTCTGTGAAAACCAGCAAGGGGCAGGGTCTGTAGCAAGGCAGCGTGACCTCATCATGGACGTGACATCCTACCTCCTGCCAAATTCTCTTGGTTAGAAGCAAGTCATCGTGTCCAGCCCACATGGGAGGGATTATACAGGGCGTGGGCACTGGTGGGTAGGACACCTGCCACACTTAAGCTGCTCTGGGTGCCTGCTCTGCACCAGACATTCTTCTAAGAGGCTTTTCATACATTAACTCCTTTCATCCTGCTTAATGAGACAGTTTGCTGTTGTTCATCCTCATTTTACTGAGGAGGCAACATGTATAAAAAATAAATGCCTTTGCCAGCTTTCTTTCTCCCACGTGGTGGATCCACATTTGAATCCAGGGGTTTGGCTCCCAGCCTGTTCTTCACACTGCTCCCTGTGGCCCACATGTACAGGGCCCCAGGTGTCCTGATGCTCTGGGACCTGCTTTTCCCTGGAGCAGTTTGGTCTGAATGCCTCACGTCAGTAAGTAGACATCTCCCTCAGAGTTGTTAAGGGAAAAGGTGTACCATTGTATCCTTATTTCTAAAATATTAATAGTCTTTTCTAGACAGGTGGTTTGTTTCTAGCTGAGTTTGGTTACCCTCTGGGTGCTTGTCTCCTAAGTGGGATTGCCCAAGGAGAGGCCCAGTTTCTAGAGATTTGTCCTTCAGGAGAAAGATCTTAAAAATATTTTATTTGGGAAGCAGTTGAGAATTGGAAACCTCTTAGAGGTGTCGGAGTCACTGCGTTAAACTGCAGCCTTCCTGTGCTTGAGCAGGGCTTCCCGGCTGTTCTGAGTGCCATGGTGCTGGCGGCCCCAGGCCTCTTCCATGCACACTCTGGGCAGCAGCACACATGCTTCATTTTTCAGTCACTTTTGCAAGTGTACGTTTCAAGGAGTGTGGCCACATGCTGCGTGCGGATTGGGCTCTCCCCTGAGGGTGAGCACACGCGTGGCAGCTGCAGCCCTGAGCTCATGTTCATGAGTGGTTCATGCAGCTTCAGAGTGTCTGGCCTTTGCCGCTGAGCCCGCACCCTGAGCAGTGAATCTGCTGAGTGAGGGACCAGGCGGCCGAGCGGGTCCCTGATGTTTATATTACGTGTGTAATGATGCCTGTCCTTTTACCCTTCCCTGTAGTCTTACCTGGTCGTCAGCGACAAGGCCCGAGACGCAGCTGCTGTCCTCGTGTCCAAGTAAGTGCTTTCTGAGTCGATTTTCTGTTTGTTACCTGTGTCTCTTGTTGTCATCAGAGAGGACACTCGGTTGCGAGGCCTGGGGAATCTTTGCTGTCCCGAGGACTTTGCTGCTTTCCCTGAGGGAACCCAGAACTGGTAAAGGGAACCTGAACCTGACGTGACCACCGTCAGTGCTGGTTAGGGGCTCAGGGTTACTTGATGCCAGGTTAGTGGCTTGTGGGCCCAACAGGGGAGCACAGATTTGGAACAGGTGTGGCAGTTTTGTGGGGCCAGATCTCTCCTCTAGCGGGGTGTCGGTTAAAAGAGCCTTTGAAAGTCACTTAGCAGTCCACACTGTGGTTTGTAGAGATCATGGGCTGTGATTGCATCATTGTGGCTGGGGATAAAAATCCCCAAACATCGCATGTTAACTAAAAACAGTCTGTGCCTGAAGCAGGCAAAGATGGATTTTTCTGATGAACTGAGTAAGACGACCCAGGCAGCAGGGCCTGAGAAGTCTCCAAAAAGTTGCCAAAGATGGGTATGAAAACTGAGTAACTTGTTTCGTGGAATATGAGAATGGAAGAAACAAATCTTTTGTATGATGTGATTAATAATATGTGTAGAGTGTAAACGAGTTAAAAGAATTGGACTTTTATTCCCCTCCACGTTTATGAAAGTTGGAAACTGGCTCTAAGAGCTTTCAGATGTCCTGATTGTGGCAGCACTTCAGGGTCACCTTGTCTTAGGTGTGGAGCCATGATCTTGTGCAAGGTGTGAAGAGACATGCTTGATTTATGGAGCATTTGGGGACCCTGAAGGAAGTATCTGTGGAAGTACTTGCTAAACCATTGGGCAGAGCCTGAGTTCAAGAGGCTGATTTTAGGAGTGAAGCAGGAAGCACCTGAATGTGTCTGATATACCTCCCCTGGGTGAGGAGAAAGTCAACGACAGAGCTGTCTCATGGTTTTGACAAGGAATGAAAAAGCATGGGTTTCTTTCTGTGAAAGTAATCATGTGTTTTGGAAGATTAAGAAGAAGTGCAGAATAAGACTCACATGTACCGTCATCCCCAGAGATGTAACTGCTGGGTCCTCTGTTCTCCACTGCTGGTGGGCGTGTTGATCCCTGGCACGGGGGCGNATGAAACTTCGTACCCTTTTGATTGGCTCTATTTTCTCCTTCCAGGTTTGTTGAGATATAATTGACATATGGCACTGTACAAGTTTAAGGCTTACAGCATGGAGATTTGACTTACATAAATCATAAAATGATTATCGCAGTAAGCTTGGTGAATAGGTATCTCATGTAGATAAAAAGTAAAGATACAGGAAAATTTTTCCTGTAATGACTCTTTCTTTGTGATGACTTTGGATTTACTCTTTTTTTTTAATTGAATGAAAGATTTGTCATAGTCTGTAGTGCTTCCCAGTTTTCAGAAGTTTCACACACATAATTTCATATAATCTCATAATAACTCCTTTTTTCCCTGCCCCTGTTATTGCCCCTCCCCCCAGGTTTTACTCTCAACAACTTTCATATATGACATATATCAGTGTTAATTATATTTATCATGTTGCATGTTACATCTCTGGTACTTAATCATCTTATAGCGGGAAATTTTTACCTTTTTGACTGCTGTTCTCCAGTTCCCCTCCCTGACCCCTTTCTGTGGTAGCCATAGATTGTTTGATTTCTGATTGATTCTTAGGGATGAATTCCTAGAAGAGGAGTGAACATTCTAGGGGTTTTAAATGCAGCTACTGGGAAGGTTGATCAAGTTGAAAGTCTCCTTTTCCCCAAATGTTTGCTAAATTTGTTAAATGAAGCATCATATCTTTATTATCAGCAGTACTGATTTGGTAGCGTTCTGCTGAGCTTGACCTGGTGAGTACTGCACTGTGGGGCGAGGGGGGATGAAACCCTAAACCCTTCTTCTCCAGGTGTCCTCCAGAAAGGTGGTAGCCAGAGACCCCTGGTGGCCTGTGTGCTGCTGACTGGCTGCTCCTGCGCCATCTAGTGGTCGGGCGAGCTGGTGTTCGTGAGGTTGCGGCCGGGTTTTTATTTAGCGGGTTAAACGAGCTCCAGCTGATATAGCTAGGCTGTAGGTGCACACCCAGTTTGCAGAAGACCTCAGGTCTAGAGCTGCTCTAGGTAACCTGCCTCACAGGTGGGTTCTGAGTCGCCTGTCTTTTTTTGGTGAGCTGTTACCGTGAGACCCTGGCTATGAAGAGTGGTCACTGGGGTCTGTTTTTTGGTGTTCCATGAGGGAGCTGCCTGTCTACCCTATCAGCTTTGAATGCTTCCCCTTACCATGTGTAGTTAATCTGCAGCTGCATCCATTTCCTTTCATTAACCAGAACCTTTAAACATGGGCTGCACGTTCTGTTGCTTTGTTATGTTGATGCCAAGACATTTGGATATGAGTGTTACTTTACAGATACTTGTCAATGGAAAAATAGGCCTTTATTCTTCCTGATTGTACAGAAACTCATCAATGGAAAAATATGCCTTTATTCTTCCTGATTATATTAGTTTTAAAAAGCAGATGTTTTTAATCTAACTATGAAATCAATGTATGTTCCATGTGGAAAAGTTGGAACATAGAAAATTAGGAAAACCCCACCCATTTATAATCATAATATACAATACATGTATTTTTTGGTTTATTTTTCTGTGTTGTCAGTGTATGGAATTTGCATAGCACAATCTCATTGAATTAACATTTTTTTTCACTTAATTTCACATTACCACTGATTAAATGCCTCCTTTATATTCCACTGTTTTTACTCTTAACCAGCTTCCTCACATCTTCCTCTTATCAGTAGTGATGTACTGACTAGCTTTGGGTGTAAACCTATTTTGATATTTGGGATTATTTTCTTAGGATAGTCCCCTAGAAGTGGCCTTCTGAGTCACAGGACACAAGGACATTGTTTAATCTGTACACCAGTGACTCTTGGGAACAAGTTTTCAAAATCTCTCCCATCACAGGCAGGCTTCAGCACAACCCTGTTCCCCGAGTTGGATTGTACATTTGTTTTATTTATTACTAATGTTTAGATTGTATTTCGCTGATCGCTGGTGAGTCTCAACACATTAACCTTATTTCAGGCATCTTACGCCCTGTGTTGTAATCTGATTTCTAATATCTGGGTTTCTTGGTGCACTTTTTCTGTGAAGGCTGTTAGCTCAAGGAGGGTGTGATATTTTCTCCAGGTGGTTGGTAACCTTTTTATTATTATTTACTTGAGGTTGTGCTGGGTCTGTGTTGCTGCGTGGGCTTTCTCTAGCGGTCGTGAGCAGGGACGACTCTAGTTGCCATGTGCAGGCTGCTTGTTGCAGCGGCGTCTCTCGCTGAGGAGCCCGGGCGTCTGTCGCTGAGGAGCACAGGCGCTTGGGTGCTTGGGCTCGGTAGCTGCAGCACCTAGGCTCAGCAGCTGGGTCTCCCGGGCTCTGGAACACAGGCTCAGTAGTTGTGGTGCACAGGCTCAGTTGCTCCTGTGGGGTCTTGCTGTGCCAGGGATTGAACCCACTCCTGCACTGGCAGGCAGATTCTTTACCACTGAGCCCCCTGGGAAGCCTGGATGGTAGGCTTTTACTTCTTTGGACTGAAAATTTTAATTCTAATGTCAACATGGTAACTATTTTCCTTTATTTACTTGTTACTTTTATGCTTAAAGGTTTACTGTCATAAGAGATTTTACAAAGAATCATATTTTTCTTATTTCCCCTTGCTATTCTTTGGAACTCTGCATTCCAAAGTGAAAGGCAAAGGAGAAAAGGAAAGATATGTCCATCTGAATGCAGAGTTCCAAAGAATAGCAAGGAGAGGTAAGAAGGCCTTCCTCAGTGATCAGGGCAAAGAAATAGAGAAAAACAATAGAATGGGAAAGACTGGAGATCTCTTTAAGAAAATTAGAGATACCAAGGGAGTGTTACATGCAAAGATGGGCACACTTAGTACAGAAATGGTCTGGACCTAACAGAAGCAAAGGATATTAAGAAGGTGGCAAGAATACACAGAAGAACTATAAAAAAAATGATCTTTATGACCCAGATAACCACAATGGTGTGATCACTCACCTAGATCCAGACATTCTGGAATGTGAAGTCAAGTGGGCCTTAGGAACCATCACTACGGACAAAGCTAGTGGAGGTGATGGAATTCCAGTTGAGCTATTTCAGATCCTAAAAGATGATGCTGTGAAAGTGCTGCAGTCATTATGCCAGCAAATTTGGAAAACTCAGCAGTGGCCACAGGACTGGAAAAGGGCAGTTTTCCTTCCACTCCCAAAGAAAGGCAATGCCAAAGAATGCTCAAACTACTGCACAATTGCACTCATCTCACACGCTAGCAAAGTAATGCTCAAAATTCTCCAAGCCAGGCTTCAACAGTATGTGAACCGAGAACTTCCAGATGTTCAAGCTGGACTTAGAAAAGGCAGAGGAACCGGAGATCAAGTTGCCAACATCCGTTAGATCATAGAAAAATCAAAGAGTATTCCAGAAAAACATCTACTTCTGTTTCACAGCCTTTGGCTGTGTGGATCACAACAAACTGTGGGAAATTCTTAAAAGAGATGGGAATACCAGATCATCTTACCTGCCTCCCGAGAAACCTGTCTGCGGGTCAAGAAGCGACAGAACCGGACATGGAACAACACACTGGTTCCAGGTTGAGAAAGGAATATGTCAAGGCTGTGTATTGTCACGCTCCTTATTTAACTTACATGCAGAGTACATCATGCAAAATGCCAGGCTGGATGAAGCTCAAGCTGAAATCAAGATTGCCAGGAGAAATACCAATAACCTGCAATAATCAATATGCAGATGATACCACCCTTATGGCAGAAAGCGAAGAGGAACTAAAGAGCCTCTTGATGAAAGTGAAAGAGGAGAGTGAAAAAGCTGGCTCAAAACTCGGCATTCAGAGAACTAAGGTCATGGCATCTGATGGGGAAGCAGTGAGAGACTATTTTCTTGGGCTCCAAAATCACTGCAGATGGTGACTGTAGCCATGAAATTAAGACGCTTGCTTCTTGGAAGAAAACCTATGACGAACCTAGACAGCATTTTAAAAGTAGAGACATTACTTTACCGACAAAGGTGTGTCTAGTCAAAGCTATGGTTTTTCCTTCCAGTAGTCATGTATGGATGTGAGAGTTGGACCATAAAGGAAGCTGAGCACCAAAGAATTGATGCTTTTGAACTGTGGTATTGGAGAAGACTCTTGAGAGTCCCTTGGATAGCAAGGAGATCAAACCAGTCAATCGTAAAGGAAATCAGACCTGAATATTCATTGGAAGGACTGATGGTGAAGTTCCAATATTTTGGCCACCTGATGTGAAGAACTGACTCATTTGAAAAAACCCTGATGCTGGGAAAGGTTGAAGGCAGGAGAAGGCGCCGACAGGATGAGATGGTTGGGATGGCATCACTGACTCGATGGACATGAGTTTGAGCAAGCTCAGGGAGCTGGTGATAGACAGGGAAGCCTGGCGTGCTGCAGTCCTTGGGGTCACAAAGAGTCGGATGTGACTGAGCGAGTGGACTGATTGATATTTTTCTACCTTTTTATTGTTTCATACAGAATTATTAATCCATTTGGAATTTCTTTTGTTATAGGTTATATAACAGATTTTTTTTCCCTCTTGTAACTAAATTCACCATTTTATGAACATTTCACTTTTCCTTTATTAATTTAAAAACACAATAAGTTCTTACACAAAATAGGGTTTCTCACTTCACTGGTGCTGTCTCACTCTCCGGCCAGGTGCCGTGTGGTAGCAGCGCCGATGAGTGGTGTGTCCGTCCCACCAGTGCTTTGCACGTTGTCCCCCTGGTAGATCTGGTCCTGTTGTTAGAAGGTTTCGCTGCTCACTCCCTGGCGCTTACCTTTCTGAGAGAAGGAAAAGGCGGGGGGTTCTTTGAAAATACTCACATGTGTTTTCTGGGCTCCACAGTGACAGTGGATGTAATTTGTGATGTAAGTTTTCCTAAAAAGTAAGGAAGCATAGGACTCAGAGATCTTGCAGTGGGTGCAGAAGGGTCTTTTTCTGGGCGTTACATCTGTGGTGTAGATGTTTTCCATTTTTCCTTATCTGTACTTTAGGACCTCTGCTGCCAACGTTACATTTTTAGTAAGAAAAAAAAATAATCTACTTGCTTAAATCTTTGAAAGGAGCCCTGGGTGTTTTACTGTGATTTGGCAACTTGCCTTGTATGATTTTGCCTAAGAGTGGAAGTCAGCCACTGCAGGATGCGCACAGAACCTCGGGCTCCTGACGACTCCACAGGCGAGCGGGTGGAGGAAGCAGGGAGTGTGACCCCGAGTGGCCGGCGCTGTGACTTGTGTCTCTGAGTAGGGCTTTGGGTCCCAGCCGGGCTGCCTGTCGGCCCCGTGGGCCACTCTGCCTGTACCCTTGCCTGTCCCGAGGGCTGCCCCACTGTGGATGCTGCACCTGCCCACGTGGTGTGGTGCTTGGCGGCTGGCTGTTGCCTTCAGCCCGTGGGCTGATCGGAGGTCAGGCTGAGGATCAGATCGCTATGGGTGTGGCCCTCATCCTATCCACACCCTCCCCCCCATCAAAGGGCTTTAAACAGGGCCAAGGACATTGAGATGGGTATATATCACCAATTATCCATTTTAGGTGATCCCCCTGAAGAGCAGATTTTGTGAAATTTTTGGCCCCTCTTCCCAGACCCACCGAAACAAGACGTCTTGAGGGTGTGGCATGTGAGTTTTCCTTGGTAGCCAGCATCCTAAAGTTTGGTAAATCCTTGGTGACTGTGTCTCTGGGTGTGTGCCCTGTTGGGGGTGGCAGAAGACGGTAATGGCAGCTTTGTTTTATTTTGACCCAGAGACCTTCCACGTGGCTGCAGTATAATTCTAGCACTGGGTGGTGGTGGCTGAGAGAAGAGGGGCCTGTCGGGGGTGGGTGGGGGGCTTCTGGTCAGGATGAGAGGGTCCTGCAGGGTGCAGAGGACGGTGCTGGGCTTGCCAAATGCTGCTCCCGGGGCGAGTGTGACCTGGCGTGTTTCCGTGGTATTGGTGCCCAGGCACTCTGCCCCTGGCAAAGTGAGCAGTCCTCACAGGTTACCTCCCTATGCTGTCCCTGGGCCTCCCGTCCTCCCCTCAGCTCTTTTCCTTCTTGTTTGCCTGCTTCCTGTTTCTGTCCCCAGACTGCTGGCTCCCCTGGAGGATGGGGGCTTGGCCTCAGTCCTAGAGCTGGGGGACGGACGTGTGCACTGGTTGGAGAGGAGCAAAGGGGGCCCAGGCTTCAGTGTGGGAGCCTGAGGCTGGCTGCTGGCCCAGACCAGCGTGCAAGAGGGTGGGCAAGTGCCAGCACGTGGGGAGGGCTGCGCTGAGCACGCACCTGTGATGGGAACAGTGGGGCCGTGGACATGGCCGGCGCTCCGCGTGGGGCTCTGCAGCAGGCAGAGAGGATGGGGAACGAGTCCTGAGGCAGGTGCGGAGCGGAGATCGCAGGTGGCAGCGCAGAGTCCCATGGGGAAGGGATGCCGAGTCGGGCCAAGGAGGGGGCGTTGCTGGGCTCGGGTGAAGGTGGGCCTGTGGTTCACGGGGCCTTGGGATGAGCAGGGGCTCGGGAGGCGGGAGCTGGGAGGGGAGGGATTGTGTGAGACTCCAGAGAGGTGGTGGTGGGAATCGCCACCCGAGGGCCAGGGTCTTCATTGGAGAGTGGTGGTAGGCCAGGAAAGGGTGGGCTCTTGTCAGCCGGGGCCAGGTTTGAGCTGTTACTACCTGTCTGTTCCCTTCCGGCAGGTTTGTCACGCGGCCTGACGTCAAACAGAAGAAGATGGCGAGTTTCCTGGACTGGAGCCTGTGCACGTTGGCCCGCTCCTCCTTCCAGACCATCGAGGGGGTCATCGCCATGGACGGGACGCTGCAGGCCCTGGTAAGATGAACACTGCCCCAGTGGGGCTGCAGCAGTCAGTCTGTGGGGTTGTGGGAACGGCAGGGACAAGCCCTACTTAATCCCTTGGCTCCATTGTGAAGTGGCTGGAACACAGGAGACATTGAATCCCGACACGATGATCAACTCGGTTTCTTTCTCTGCTGCTTTGCACTGGGGTTCTGCCCAGGTGAAGGGGATGGACTGCTGATGCTGTGCGTCGCCGCCAGGGGGCACTGGTGCCTGCAGAGCAGAGCCAGAGCCAGTGGGCGGGCAGGAGAGTGTCCTCCTCGGGCTCCCTGCTGCTTGGACATGTTACAGAGGAAAATGGTTAGAACCAGCGTGAAGGGAACAAGGCAGGTGATTTGGAATTTGTTCTTGTTCAGATGCTCTGGGTGTTTGCACCACGTGCAGACTGGACCTGCACCCTCTCCTGGCTACCTTCTTTGCTTGTCTGGTGGCACTTTGTCTAGTGTAGACGGGGAGGAAAGGTTAGTTTAAATTCTTTGGGGGAGGGGAGGCTGCCACACCGGAAGCTCTGGGGCCATGGCTCCCTTCCCTGGGCCCTGTGGTCCTTTCAGTGGGCGACATTGTCCTTGTTTCTGAAGCTGGAGGGCCCAGGGCCCGCTCAGAGGAGAGCAGGGTGTTTTGGGCTGTGTTTAAACGGGGGCGTTTGTGCCGTGACTCAGTGTGATGTCATCTTCTTGGGCATCCTCCCATCTTCTCTCTTTGGCAGTGGCAGGTTCTGACGGGGTGTAGGAGGCGAGAGGGCCTGGGGAAAGTGGGGCTGATGGCGTGATGGCCCGGGGCAGAGGGTCAGGAGGTGGAAGAAGCAGAGGACAGCACTCTGCCCTGCCTCCTCTGCTCCTAGAATGTTCTCTCATCTGTGTCTTTTCATTCACACTATCTTCAGGAAGGACTGTCATTTAAATGATGAGACTATCTCAAGACATTAAAAAAAACAACAACCAAAAACCTTGAAAAATAAAGCCTATCCTGAATTCCTGGAGTCTGTTGAGGTGATGTCTGTTTTTTCATGTGTCCTTTTATTCTGTAAATAAATGTAATATGTTATTACAATGGTTTTTAATAAGTTGAGGTATAATTTGCATAGTACACCCTTTAAAGTTCAGTGATTATTTTGTACATGCACAAGATACAACTGTCACCATTGTCTAAGTCCAGAATACTCTGATCACCCCAAAGGGAAACCCCACACACAAGCAGCACCTCCTCATCCGTTGCCCCCAACACCCCCAGCTCCTGGCAGCTAGTGATCTACTTTCCGTCTCTCTGGCTTTGCTGATTGAGGACGTTTCATACAAGTGGAATCGCGTACAGTGTGACCTTTTGAATCTGGCTTCTTTGGCATCGTGTTCCCACGGGGCTTCCATGTTGTAGCCTGTCAGTGCTTCCTTCCTTCTTAATACTCCATTGTAGTTACTCAGAATTCTGAGCTACTCTGAATAACGCTGATCTGAAAACTGTGTGTAAGGTTTTGTTTGACCATATATTTTCCACTTCCTTGCTACAGTAGTAGCAGTAGATTTTTTTAAGTGTAACAATTTAAATATACTTCCTGTGTTTCTGAGGTCTTCTAGAAACTTTTTATGTCATACCCACCTGTCATATTGACGAAACATGGGTATCAGCCTGTGGCTGCAGGCAACTCTCGTTCCAGCTGCCTGTGTGGGGAGGTGCTTCAGGAGGACTTCATTGCTATGCTGGGGGTCGGTGCTGGGGGAGGCTGGCCGAGAACAGTGCTGAGTGTGGAGCTGAGGGGAGGGAGTGGTCCTAGTCACCAGGCTCTCGCTGCAGGGTCCCTGGGTGGACGTGTGCAGCGCATCGAGTCCTGGTGAAGAGTGGGGTGAGTAGGGCTGAGATGGTTTATTTGAAGGTTTGAGTGTAAGTGGATTCTTAGTTTTTTTGGGTGAGTCACACTGAGAAGTCTTAGGTCATAGAGAAACAAGGGTCTGACGAACGCCGCTGAGCCTGTCGGTCCACTTGGGCCTGCAGGGTAGACCCGTCCGGACATGGGTGCCGCTTCCTGACTCACTTTTGTCCTGCTTTAGACCTCTTCCGCCCAGTCTGGAATCTGCGTTCTTGACAGGCTTCTGGGGTCTCCTGGCAGCGCCCCCTGGCCTGGAAGCCATCCCTCCTGAGGCCGTTGCTGCATTCAGGCCAGGACACCTGGGCTGTGGGTGCTTCCGCTGCAGGGCTGGAGCCAGTGGTGACCACCCCTGGGGCCTGCAGCTGGCGGGGCCTCTGTGGCCCTCGCCCAGAATTGGTGGCAGTGGGCTTTTGTGCTCAGGCCACCAGCGAGCGGTCCTGTGGCCTCCTCCAACTCAAGTCCTCGGGATGCTGGGGCCTCTTGGCTTGAGAAGGTTGTGGGGTCGCTTCCTGCCCAGTTTCTGCTGTGGCTGGGCCCAGAGGTCCTTTCTTTTTTTTTTTTTTTGAGCATTTTTGGTCCTCTCACTGCTTGTTTCTAGGCTGTTCCCAAGTTCTGCTCCTTCTTCCCACGTGGGGTACGTGTGTTGGCGAGCCCGCTGTCGCCCTCCTGCCCTTTCACCGGCCTCAAGTGGGGAAGGGCTTTATACCGGCAGGCCTCCCCATTTTACACTCAGGAGGAGTGAAGGCCTGTTGTGTCTTCCTCCTGAGGAGTAAAGTGATTTTCTCAAAGCCTTAGCAAAGTTGAACCTCACGTCCCTGCCCCCGTGTTGGCCCAGAGGAGGAAGCCCTGCAGGCCGAGGTGCTTTGGCAGCCTCGCCCTGGTGCTCTCTGGGGAGATGTGCCCTTGGCGAGGGTATTGCCTGCTTCAAAAGTCCTGCCAGGGGAGGTGGCCCTGCCGTGCTCCCGGGGGCAGGCCCATCTCTTCTGCAGCCTCAGAAGCCCGGTGCTTCCTCTGGTGAAAAAAAAAAATCCCTAGGGTCTCCCTGGAATCATGTGCCTTCTTTCCTTTCCTTTCTTTTGAAGGAGAAATCTGGTCTAATTGCTAATGCTGCCGCTGCCCGCCCGGGCAGGAGGAAGCAGTGTTGTGCTGAGCTCTCCCGGGCAGGAGCAGTTTCGCCATGAGCTCGTCAGACCTGAACGGGGAGGCTCGGCGTCCGCTGTGCATGACGAAACCTGCAGGTGTGCTGCGCTTCAGGATTCCATCTGCCTCCTTTGATGCACTTGGCTTCACTGTATCCACCTGCTCATTAGTGTGGGTTAGGCGAAACAGGTGGACTCGTAACAAGTACCGTCGAAACTGGGGCTTGATTTTTATTTCCCTTGAAGCATATTCCTCTTGCAGCGGTGATTTTTTTTTTTTTTTTTATTTTTAACTCTTGTGGGAGGGAAACAAGTGTCCGGCAGCTTCATGTCATTGGAAGGTCCCTTAATTCTAGCTCTTTGAAACACCCTTTGGTTTAGGCCCTCCTTAAGCATTAGGATTAGTGGAAATCTAGGAAATTCAAGGAAAGGAGACACAGTATTACAAATGGAGGCTGGTGGCCACTGGGACTTGCTACGTACTCTGCTTGCACCGGCAGCTGTGCCCTCCTCGCTCTGGCCCTGCAGGTTGGAGGTTCACAGACCGACAGGTGGCTCTCTGTGCGCCCCGCCCTGCCACTCCGTGACCCGCGCCCTGCCACTGGACAGGGGTGCTCTGTCCTCTTTGCCAGCATCTGGGGTGTGTCCCCCCTCACAGTGAGGCTTCTTCTGTCTCAGTTCTGTTACTGTCATAAGTGCACCTTGTTAAAGGATGAAACAGTCACAGACAACATGAAAAGCCAGGGGGGTGCAGAGAAGGTGCTGGCTCACCCAGAACCTTTCCTATGAGGGTGTGATGCCTGTCCGTCCAGGGTTCTTTGGAAACAGCACCCAGTGGTTTCATTTAAGGCGTTTGGCCAGAGGACAGACGGACCTGCTTGGGATTTTAGTCACAGCGCTTGCCTGGAGCAAGGTTTTGGGTGGAGGAACGTGGGGTAAGAGCCCTTTGAATGTGGCCGTTTTCAGGGTGTGCACGTCTTTGAAAGGTTCCTGTGCTGTCATCAGATTCAGCAGAAATAAGGCACCTTCAGTTTCCTCGTGTGTCTGAGATGTGGAGCAGCCAACTCCAAGGCCGCTTTCGTCTCACGTGACTCATTGTTTTCTGCGCGGCGGGCGGCCCAGTGCACGGGTCTTGTTAGAACACGCCCGGTGTGAGGCTGGCCTCCGTTCCCCAGCGGCCTGGTTTGTACACCTGCTGTGTGATGGGGTGACGTGTCCTGCAGGACAGGTGCGCCCTTGCCAGCGGCCCAGCTTGGGCCCACGCTTGCAGGGGAAGGGACTCGGCCATCGCCGCGCCCCCCCCGCGACCCTTGGATGAGAGACAGACGCAGAGCTCTGTGCCCTGTGGGAGACAGACGCAGACTGTCTGGCCAATGTCCCTCCGCCCAGGTGGCGGTGCCCCGCCTCGAAGCCCCCAACCACCCGGCTGCCTGGCCGCCCTCCCCTGCCCTCCAGCGTGCTCTGTCTGTGCCTGAGTCTCCCTGACCTTCGTCCCTGGTTTCTGTCCTCGCTCCCAGAGCTCCGGCTCTGCTCACCTCTGGTGCTTCAGGCTCCACAGCTCAAGGCAGTGTCTGCCATGTGGCTTTGCCCTCCTCCCACTGGAGTTCTGAGTGCGGCCCCGCAGCAGAGGAGGGTGCCGGCCAGCGCTGTCTGTGCCCCCCAGGCCAAGTCCAGTGCCGAGCCCTACAGCAGGGACATGCTGCGAGGTGTCTCCCGGCCCAGCCCTCCTTTGCTCCACGCTGGCTGCCCCTGCTGCCTCCCCCCAGCCTCCACCCAGGTCCTCGCCTCGAGCGCGGGTGTCTGCCCATTGCTGCCCGCCCTCCACTCGGCGGCCCGCCCCATCTTGAGGGTCCCTCTGGGCAGGGGCGCTGCCTCTGGGTGTCCTGCGTCCGGTGCTCGTTTGTGCTGCCCACATGGCCTGCCCCGTCAAAGCCCTTCAGTTCAGTAGGCTCAGCTCTGCCCGTCTGGTCCCAGGCAAGGCTCTTCTCCCCTTTCTCCTTGTGTCTCCCTCCTCTTGTCTCACTTCTGCACATAGTCCTGTCTTCCTGCTGGGCTCGGCCCCAGAACTCGGCCCCGGCCCCTTCCTGCGTCCTAGCCAGCTCTGCTTGGGACTGTTCTCTGGGGAGCACAGCCCGCTCCTCTGACCTCTGCTCTGGGAGCTGTGCAAGCTCTCTGTTGGCCGTTTCTCGGTTTCCGGGATAGGAGTCGTGTGTTTTGTGTCCTTTGTATGTCGTCTGTTAGGCAAACAGTTGGCGCAGTCAGTATTTCTGGTACTGGTCAGTCAGTTGAGAGTCTGTTTTCGTTGGAAGAATCTTCAGCAGTAAAGTCAGTGGTCCTAGTGAGGCCCGTTTGGGAGGGATCGGAAGTCTGCTCGTGTGGCTCTGCCACCAAGACTGTTCCTCTGGTCTTTCCCATCCTCGGGGTTTGTCTTCCCAGTGTGGAGGTCAAGGTGCAGCAGCATCTTTACTGCTCTTCAGATTGATTCTGATCCTTTTAAGAGCAGAGCTTTGAGCTTCTTTAGCTTCATGGTGTTTGAAATTCATGTATTAGGGGTGGTGGAAAGCCTGCCCGTGCCTTTGTGTGGCTGCTCATGGTTTGTGGTGTCTGACCAGGCTTTGTCGGGGTGGCCGGGCCAGGTGAGAGCCACCTGAGTGGCTTCCCAGCCGTCTGCCCCCTGCCTGGAAAAACAACTCCTCCGGGTGGTGAGGCCAGAGATGGCCCAAGTGCTCGGGTCTGGGGAGGAGTCATTTAAATGGGAACATCTAATGCAGCTTGCTGTTAGGATCCTGACCTCGTCACGTTCTGTTCGGAGCGGTTGAGAAAGCTCGGCGGTGGTAGAATGCGTCGTCACAAGCAGATTGGCGTCTGAAGACAGGAGGGTATGGTTGTCCGGTGTTCTCTGAACTCTTGTGCGGCCTCCTCTTCCAGGCAGGATTCTGGAAGCCACGGTCAGGGGCTGGGGCGGGGCTCCATCTGCCTGCCTGTGAAGGTGTGTGTTTATGGTTGGGATTTCTCCGTTAGATTAGGGAAAGATCGAACACACAGCAGGAAGATAAAGCTAGATGTGATTGTTTTGATTGTTTAAACATTTCTTTATAACTGTTAAGTATTATTTACATATTTATGTACTTAAAATCCTTTTAAGTTTACTTGATGTATTAATAAATGTGTTTTATCAGAATTGTAGTTTTTCATTCTGGGTTTTAGCCAATAATAGTCAGCTGTTCATCCCAACCATTGAAAGCTCAACTTCAGCAATTAGAATTTTTCCATAGTTGAGGAAGTTTTTTTCTTTTCCCTTTACTGTATGTAGCCCTGAGAACGTGGAGAAGGCAATGGCAACCTACTCCAGTACTCTTGCCTGGCAAATCCCATGGACGGAGGAGCCTGGTGGGCTGCAGTCCATGGGGTCACTAGGAGTTGGACACGGCTGAGCGACTTCACTTTCATGCATTGGAGAAGGAAATGGCAACCCACTCCAGTGTTCTTGCCTGGAGGATCCCAGGGACGGGGGAGCCTGGTGGGCTGCTGTCTGTGGGGTCGCACAGAGTCGGACACGACTGAAGCAACTTAGCCGTAGCAGCCCTGAGGACACAGAGCAGGCACACTCTTGAGGGGAGCAGCTGCCCGCTGCCTCTTGAGGCTGGAGGCGCCTCTGGGCGGGCTGGCTTGCCCTCCCCTCCCTCGGGCCTGTCCCTCCGAGTGGCCGCTGGGCGTGGCCTCCAGGTCAGCTCTCCTCTGTATTTCTTAGTGCTCCCTCATCTAGTTTCAGCTTGCTTTGATTTCTTAGGGAGATGACGGCACCTTTCATGTCCCTCCCCCCCCCTTTTATTTTTGCAAGCCTCCAGGTGTGGGTGTGTGTCAGGGTGGGCGAGTGGAGGGGGCTGGGAGAGGGGTGGTGGTGAGGTCTCTTCTCTGACCTGGTGGGAGGGGCCTGGAGTGGGAGTTAAGAGAATCCCTCTGCACAGAGCCTTTGGGTTTACTTGAAGGGTGCTCAGCAATTAGCCTTTTTTGCCTTCCATGGAAGGTTTGGCCCTGCTTGGGCTCTGTGGCTCCCACGAGGACCATCGGTCAAGCTCCGAGTGGCAGCCAGCCTGGAACTGAAGTGTTGGTGCCGACGGTCCTTTCCAATCACGTGTTGTCCCCTTTGTGTGTGCATGTCAGGAACAGTGGTACTGGCGCCTGGTGCCCTCCTCAGCCTGGAGACGGGACTCAGGAGCACACAGCCGGGGAGGCTGCCCTTCCTGGCCTTGTGCCGTTTGCTGGCGGCGTCACGTCTTCCCGAGGGACGGGGAATGGGCTGACGTGCAGCCAGGTGTCCCGCAGTGCTCCTCAGCTCGCAGCACAGTTCTTGGGGACTCGTGGCACCCCTGAGCCACATGCCGTGGGCCCCTTTCTCCCGGAGCCTGGGATGGAGCTGCTTTTCTTGGCCTTGACTCGATGGTGCCTTCAGGGGCCTCAGACCAGCATCTCCTGCTCGGCAGCCGGGCAGACTTGCTTCCAGCAGCTGACAGCCTGTGATTTACAGCTAGAGAACATGCCCCGGGGAGGGAAACTGGCTGCACAGCGGGCAGAGGAGCCGGCTTGGGTGGGTGGTGACTGGAAGGTGTGGTGGTTGAGAGCGATTACTGAGAAATGCGTCTGTTTGCACCTGTGCTGTGCTGGTTTCTGGAAGAGCAGGAACAGTAGTCTCGCCTTAGACGTGCGTGCTGTATGGTCTTGCCTCTGTGTGGGCTGATCGCCTCAGTGGTCTTCAGTTGGCGCGTGTCTTATGCGTCCGTGGAAAGTGGGGCACCCTCCCCATTTAGTGGCTTGGCTGATGGCTCCTCCTGACCATCTAAAGGCCAGACTGTTTCTGTGAGCCACTTCCTCCCCTTGCTGAGGGTCACCGTCCTCTGCGCACGCTGGGTTGGACCGTGTGTTTTCAGGAGGGAAGGCCGGTGAAGACGACCCCGTTTCCTGTGGAAAAGCAAACCAGCCAACAAACCAAAGCCCTGGCCTCTGTGGCTCTTGGTCCTGTTCACCCTTCTCAGTCCATTCATGGGAGAGTCCATAACCTCTGTGACCCTTCCCTTTGTGTGTACAGAGTCCGCCCGGTGGCGGCCGTGAAGCTGGTCTGGGGCCAGGAGTAAGGAGAGGGCAGGCCGCGCCGCACACCCACTGCTGACCCTCACCTGCCTCGCATCCCTCCAGCTCTACCATGGCCTCCCCTGGAAGCCAGGCCAGACCCTCGCACGGAACCCAGACAGCTCACACCCCAACAGTAAAGCTTACGGAACAGACGCACAGCCCCTAAACTGCTGAGCTCGTCACCAAGTACAGAATGAAAATGCGTTTTCAAAGGGGGCTCCTGGTTCTCTACCCCCTAATGTGCTGAGGATTCTCCGCGCATTTTGCACACAACACGTTTGCTAGAATTTGTTATGAAGCCATGTGGGCCTGGGGTTTTCTTTCTGGAAAGATTCTGCAGTACTAATTAATTTTTTTTGTTTTGTTTTGTTACATGATCCACGTCCATTCAGATTTTCTGTTTCTTAAGTCATTTCTGCTAATTTGGAATCTCATAGTTTGTCACTTTGCTTTGAGTTATCTTGTTGTCATAAAGTTTATAAAATTCCTTTGTTATCCTTTTGGTTTCTGTGGACGCTTGGGAAGTCCTTGAATTCCTGACTTTATGTATGCATGTTGTTATGTGTTGGTGTGCACCTGAGTGTGTATGTTAAAATACACAGCCACACACACTTGCGTTGTTGAACTGTTTTAAATTACTTTTCTGCCTCTAAATACTTCAGTGGGTGTTCCGGATGATCAGCACGCTGTTTTTGAGGACTGATTTTTAAAATGAAAGTTTTTTTCCCCACATGGTAATAACTCTTTTTGTAACTTATGTTTTAACTGGAGGAAAATTGCTTTTCAGTATTGTGCTGGTTTCTGCCGAAAGTGAAAGTTGCTCAGTCCTGTCCGACTCTTTGCAACCCCATGAACTACACAGTCCATGGAATTCTCCAGGCCAGAATACTGGAGTGGGTAGCCTTTCCCGAATCCAGG
This sequence comes from Oreotragus oreotragus, assembly GCA_006410675.1. Taxonomy (NCBI): domain Eukaryota; kingdom Metazoa; phylum Chordata; class Mammalia; order Artiodactyla; family Bovidae; genus Oreotragus; species Oreotragus oreotragus. The sequence continues at coordinate 473,706 of SJYX01009567.1, read as the reverse complement.
GGCTCTTCCCAACTCAGGGATTGAACCCAGGTCTCCCAGTATGCAGGTGGATTCTTTCCCAGCTTAGNGCTCAGTCCTGTCCGACTCTTTGCAACCCCATGAACTACACAGTCCATGGAATTCTCCAGGCCAGAATACTGGAGTGGGTAGCCTTTCCCGAATCCAGGGGCTCTTCCCAACTCAGGGATTGAACCCAGGTCTCCCAGTATGCAGGTGGATTCTTTCCCAGCTTAGCCACAAGCAAAGCCCAAGAATACTGGAGTGGGTAGCCTATCCCTTCTCCAGCGGATTTTCCTGACCCAGGAATCGAACTGGGGTCTCCTGCATTGCAGGCGGATTCTTTGCCAACTGAGCTATCAGGGAAGCTTCTGCCATACAGCAATGCAAATTAGCCGTAATTAATGCATACATCACCTCCCTCCCCTCTCTGCATCCAACGTGTCTAGGTCATCACAGAGTGCCAGACTGGGATCCCTGTGTTCTCACCAGCTATCTGTTTTATATGTGTCAATATATATGTTGATGTATGTGTGTATTTGTATATATCTCCACATGTGTATGTAGCATGCATGCCTGCTAAATTGCTTCAGTCACGTCCACCTCTTTGTGATCCTATGGACTGTAGCCCGCCAGGCTCCTCTGTCCATGGGATTCTCCAGGCAAGAATGGTGGAGTGGGTTGCCATTGCCTTCTTGTATGTGTAGATATGTATGTTGATGCTACTTTCCTCACTCTATCCTGCACTCGCCTTCCCCCACCGTGTCCACTGGTCTGTTCTCTATATGTGTCTTCATCCCTTCTCTGCAAATAGGTTCTTGGTACCATTTTTCTAGATTCCGTATATATGCGTTAGTATAGGAGATTTTTCTTTCTGAATTCCTTCACTTTAACAGGTTCATCTACCTCACTAGAACTGGCTCAGATTTGTCCTTTTTCATGCCCACATGGTAGTACTTCTGATGGTAGGAGCCCCTGGAAGAGAATGGAAGGTGGGCACTTTGACTTTAGTGGTGCCCAGCATGCATTTGTGTCTGCTAACCTGGCTGTGTCTGCCCGCCCTGCCGCCCTGTGTGGCGTGGTCTCTGCTCTTGCCACCCGGGCTTGGCATGGAGCTTGGGGGGGCAGGGTTCAGAGCTGTCGGTGGTTCTGGTGCTTCAGAAGTTGAGACAGTCTTCCTGGTGATATTTTCTACTTCACTTCCTAGAGCTGTTGGTGTGCTAGGATGTGCTTCATGGTTTTAGAAAATTTCGGCAAAATTTGTGTTAGCAGTTATTCTTATACCAAGACATTTATTTGTGTTTTGAAGTGTGTAATTGCTATCACTTTGAAAGTCGATTGAGACCTGAGTGGTTTTCATAACTTTGTGCTTGTCGTGTTGTGGTTTTCATAACCTAGTGGCTCCGGTTCTTTGTGTGCAGCGGCACTGGCCGTGGGGATGGCCCTGTGCTCCGGACAGAGGGGAGGTGGTGTGTGGCCACGGTGTGCTGGCACCATGACCTGGGCTGGGCCAGCCCTGAGCACCCCGCACCCCTTCCCCCCAGCCCTGCCCTGCTTGGAGGAGAAGCCGGGCCCTCAGTGAGGCCCCACCCTTGGCCGGGCACTCGGTCCTAGTTTGCACGTGAGGCCACCATGGCCAGATTCTTGTTACAACAAACCCTGACGTTTAGTTTTTTAAAGTTAGCGGCATCTAACAGTGGTGTGTCCTGTAAGCTTTTTTGTTGGGGTCTGGACTGTCTGGGTTCCGTGTGAAGACCCGGCCTGGCTCCCTGGGGAGGCCAAGGTAGAGCTGGAGGGATGTGAGGCAGGTGAGGGCTGGCAGTGGGCTGCGAGGTGCGGCCTGCCCTCTCCTTACTCCTGGTCCCAGACCAGCTCCACGGCTACCAGCTTGGGCCTCTGTCCTTCTGAGCCAGTCCCCTGGGCCTGTCCTGGCAGTCTGGGCAGGAGGCTGACGGCCAGCATTGAGAGGGTTGCTCTTGTGGCTGCTGCTGCTGGAGCAGGGTGCAGAGTGCTGTGCCCGGGGCCGTGGGTGGCTCGCCTGGGGGCTTCCACGTCCTGTTGAGACTCATCTGGCTGCTGGATGGTTTCCTCCTTCCTTTCCACAGAGCCACCTCCCTGACTGCTTCCAAAGTTCACCAGGAAGAAGCTCGGGGATCTGGGTGACTTTCCCACTTGTCATAAATCCAGATTGTAAAGGCAAAGATTTCAAGTGTTTGGGGAGTGGTTTACCAGTCCTGAAATGGGTATATTTCAGATGTGACCTGTGGATGTCCGGGGGTCCTTCTCCATTCATAGTGTGTGTCACGGAGGAGCGAAGTGCCCTGAACTTCCCGGTCTGATGGCTGGCTCATGGTTTTGGGGTTGCCTTGATGGGAAGAGAAGGGCAGAAAGTGCAGAAGAGAGCGTGACTTCTGCCGAGGGGCTTCGCAGCAGAGGTGCAGAGCAGGGCTGGCGCGGCGAGGATGTGGGACATGGTGGTGGAGCTGTGGGCTGCTGGCTGGGAGGTTCCTTGGTGCTTTGAGTACTGGGAGGTCTTGGGCCTGTGGGTCTGAGCCCTTGTGGCCTGTTCTGTGTGCCTGCCTTGGTGCGTCCAGGGCTCCCGGGTGGTTGGTCTCCACATGAAACGCCACTGACTAAGTGTCTGGGATGGTGTCACCCTCTTCATCTCAACTCACTGTGGCTCGTTGGCCGGCAGGACCTGGTGTTGGGGGACAGGGTCCAGGGAAGTCAGGCCCATGTACCTTCAGATGGTCTAAGAAGCGGTCTCCTGTGCCAGTTAAATGCTATTCCTGAAGGAGGAGGAGTTCCTTAGTTGTTTTTGTAAAGGTGCTCAGCTTTAGAACTCTTCGTTTAAGGGCTTGGGAACCTCTGTGAATTACCACAAGTCTTGCAGACTTGCTTCCCTGGTGGCTGAGATGGTAAAGAAGCCGTCTGCAATGCAGGAGACCTGCGTTCGATCCCTGGGTTGGGAAGATCCCCTGGAGAAGGAAATGGCAACCCATTCCAATGTTCTTGCCTGGAGAATTCCATGGACAGAGGAGCCTGGCGGGCTGCAGTCCATGGGGCCGCAGAGAGTAGGACACGCTGAGTGACTAACACTTTCACTTTGCAGACTTGAAAACAGAGGGTAAAATTTCAGGCTGAGGACTTCAGGGTTTTGATGTTTTGATGGCCTGCTGGCCCCACGTGTGTGCAATGCAGGAGAGGCCCTTTCTCCTTTGCTGACTCAGATTGAGGATGAGTTTGTGAGAGCCTTACCTTTGTGTGGGATAGTTCAACCTGTAGTTCTTATCCTTTGTTACCTTCAGTTACACGCTGGTCCTGGAAACCTGGTGCGATTCTTTCCTCTCCATACAGGCCAGCGGCCTTACTTCAACACCGGCGTGTGTCAGTGAGCCCCGCCTCAGGCTGCGTCCCTGGTTTATGCTGCCCACTCGGAAGATTTTCAGTCTCGTAATTTCTTTCTGGTATAGCAAATCTTGTTACTCATGGCGAGTGTTCAGGATAAAAATTTTGGAAGATTGCAACTAGTTGTTTTGATAATTTATGTTTTAAATTTGTAAAGGTTTTTGTGATATTTTAATCATTTTTTTTTTTTTTTTTTTTTAGGCACAAATATTTAAACATGGAAAACGTGAAGACTGTTTACCCTACGGTAAGATTTATTTGTAAGTGAGGATGTGTTTGTGACATGAGTTTGCCCAAATTCTGATCAAATGTGTCTCACTGTTTATTCATAGGCACAAAAATTTGTGACTTGCTGTATTTGGATGTTGTCACAGCTTTTTTTTTTTTTTTTTTTGGTCTTCTGTGTGTGTATGTGTGTGCGTGTGTGTTTAAGAGAGTGTATGTGTGAATAATCTAAGTCTGGCCTCAGGCCTTGTACGGGAGGAGGTCTGGGTTCCTGATGGACAGGTCTCGACCCAGGGGACTTGGAATGTAGACTTAACCCTGAGGTCTTCAGCTCACTTCTTGGGAGCCCAGCTGCATTCTTGCTGGCCCTGTGGCTACATCATTTGCCCTTTTCATCTCATTCTCTTAATTTTAGATTAAACTTCAACTTGTGAAAACCTATATAGTCATTCTTGCTGCAGGAAAGCTTACTACCTGGAACAAGAGAAATTTCTTAGTGTGTGCGTTAGAAGACACGTGGGCCAGATTTGGGCAGTCGAGTCTGTTTATTTCTTGACATTTTCATCATGGGACATTTCATATACACAACGGAAGAGACACTGGTATAGTGGGCGCTCATGTTTCTATCACAAGCCTCGGGTTTTTGATGCAGGGGCATCCTGTTTCATCCATGCTTCCCCTCACACACCTTCCCCCCGCCCCAGACACCCTGTCATCCCACTGGCATCTGTTCACTCTTAAGAAATGTTTTCTTGATGAAAACGTGAGCAGTTGACACTCGGCATCATCGCGTTTGTCCTCAACAGACTTGCACACGCAGACCCTGAGTGCATCTTGAGTTACCATCAGTTGTACCCAGGCTGGTCACTGTATGATGTTTGTGTCTTTTGAGGAGTTACCCAGAAGCCATCACAGCTTGGCTTGAAAACCGCCCTGCTCTTGTCTCAACACGAAACGCGGTCTCGTGTGCTCTCCTCGCCTCTGCCTTCTCCGACGTTCTCCTTATTGCCCTGACCAGCCTTAGTGGCAGGGGGACCTGATCACACTGCTCCCCTGGTTGTGGAGATCCCTCCCTGTTCTTGCAGCCTCACACCGAAGTCTGTCTGCGTGGTCCTTGTGGCCCTTAGCGTGTGCTCCAGCTGCCATGCACGCACCCAGCCCCTCTGCTCAAGTTGCTCCTCCCTCCCTGGGCTCCTCTGCATTCCACCTCTGGATGCCTGGTGGAGCAGGTCCAACTCCAGTGCACTTAGTAAATGACATGAGGCGAAGGGGTCTTTATGAAGCAGAGCTCAAGGGGGTACAGCATAGACGTAGGCCTTCACGCTGACTTGGAGGAGGGGGCCGGGAAGTGTCTGGCTTTGAGGCTGTGCGTGTCAGGTGGGGTTGGTGGGTTCGGGAGATCACACAAACCCTTCCCAGCAAACTGAGCAGGGTGTTCTGTGTTCGCAGCTGCCACTGTCCTCCAGTGCCTGGACAGCTGCAGGCTCCCCAACAGCAGCCAGACCTTGCTCCGGAAGCTCGGGGTGAAGCTCGTGCAGCGGCTGGGCCTGACCTTCCTGAAGCCCCGGGTGGCCAGATGGAGGTTGGTGGACGGAGCGGCGACCATGCAGCCAGGGTGTCTGGAGGCTGGCGTGGGGCCCGGGGTTTTAGGCCGCTGGGCACAGTGGGCTAATCATGTGTCCTCCTGCTTTCATTCTTTTCCCCCAGTCTCAAGAGCGTTTCTGATTTTGAAAGGAACAGCTTTTCTTTGGGTAATTTTCTGACTTCACATCTTGCAGGTAGAATTTTGAAGTGGGGCTGATGAGAGGGAAAGTTGCCTCTTGTTCTGAAAGTGCCTGTTGTAGTGTAGGGCAGCGTCACTGGCGGGTCACACCGCAGGGGAAGCTCTGTTCTGGTCATTTCAGTCTGGGTTTCAGGCTCACTCCTCAGGGTTTACTCAGAGAGAGCTGTCTCTTCTGAGGATGGAAAAGGTGTCTTAATGGTCCAAGTGGCTCCCATGGAAAGAGCTTGTTCTGTTGTGCTGGGGTACTACATTTTTAACAGTCTTCAGTATTTTTTTTTAATTAATTAATTTATTTTAATTGGAGGCTAATTACAATATTGGAGTGGTTTTTGCCATACGTTGTCATGAATCAGCCATGGGTGTACATGTGTTCCCCATCCTGAATCCCCCTCCCACCCAGTCTTCAGTTTTATTACAAGTATTAATATGTGTGTTTTGGGAGGAATTATTTGATTATGAGGAATCATTGATTATGTTTCCAGTTATAGGAGATTGCAGAGAAGTATGTTATATATTAAGGATATTTTACTGAAATACCTTTTGAGTATTCTGCATACCGTAAGTATGTTCTATAAGTTGTTTATGAGACTAATGTTAGTGTCTTCTTTCCAGATGCTGTAAAAGATTAACATTCTGTACTGTGTTAGCGTTCCCCTGAGAAACAGAACCAGTGTGGGAGTGGGTGTGTGTGTATGTGTGTTAAGAGACACAAGGAATTGGCTCGTGGCTGTGAGTGTCCAGATCTGGTAGGCTTAGAGACGCAGGAGGAGCTGATGTTTCAGTCTCAGTCTGAAGGCAGGAAGAATCCCTCACTGAGGGGAGAGTGATCCAGTCTGTGGTCTCTGGGCCTTCACCGGACTGGGCAAGGCCCACCACACTGCGGAGAGCAAGCTGCTTTACTCAGCCCACAAGGTAAATGTTCATCTCACCTAGAGTCACCCACAGAGACACACCCAGAATAACGTTTGAACAAATATCTGGGCCCTGTGACCCGGCCAACTTGGCACATTCGCGTGAACCGCCACAAGTACTCCAGGCGTTTACTCGGAAAGGAGAGGAATTCAGCATCACACTTAAGTTGTTCAGGCTGTACCTCCCTGGACACTGAGTGTGATCATTAAACGTGGTAGCTTCAGTCTTCCGTCCTGTTGTTTGCTTTCTCTCTCTTCCATCTTTTCATTTTATCCCCTCTGATGCACTTTCACGGTCTCCTGTAGATTCATTCCCTTTTTGGTCATCCTCCCCTTAGGAGGAGTGAGTCTGTCTGGCAGGCGGGTAACTGGCTGCACTGCCCCTCTTGCTCGCTTGCTATCTGCCCGGGCCTGGTCAGTTCCTCCCACTGGGATGTGGCCCTTGCTCCTGCAGCGGCTGCTCGTGTCTAGGTGTGGCCTTTCAGTCCCTCCTGCTGGACCCGCACTTCAGTGACTGCCCGGCGTTACATAGGTACCTCTGGATTTTGGCTCTTGACCTCTTACCTGCTCTCTGATGGCACATCTGCATCTTAACATGCCTCACAGTTGCCTGAGGATTCAGGGAGAATTATGCAGAATTTGGGGTGCTTTCTCAGGTCCCCTTCCTCTAGTGTCTGTCCCCACTTAGTCGCCATCTCGTCACGATTTTTTTTTCCTGCCCATCAGGACAGTGGCTCTCTGCTTGGGCTCTACTTTCCTGTGCTGTGGTTTAGAAAGTTCCTCTGGGAGGAAGCAGAGGGGACAGTGGGTGCGCCTGAGGCCTTCTCTGCTGTGAGGGCTTGGAGCCTTGCCGTGGGTGTCCTGTGCCTGCCAGCGTTGCTTTATAAACTTTGTCTAGGTCTGTGGTTAAGGCGGGAGGGAGAGTCCAGTGGCAGCCTGTCTGGTCTCTGGTTGCTGGACAGTGATGAGGACTTTCCCTGTGAGGTGGTGAGCACGTGTCCTCACTGGAGGAGAGCAGCGGCAGAGTCAGCATTTGTCGCCACGTGCCTGCTGCTTGTTGGGCGCTTTATGACCACAGTCCTGTGGCGCCTGGTGACCTTCTCCCTGATTCAGTTACCTGTTCCTGCTCTGATTCTTTTGCATTTTTTTCCCCAGCCCAGGCAGTTGTCAGACACGCTCTGGGTGACCTGCCGTCTCCGTGGAGACGGCACCGGATCCCACAGATGAAGGGCTCAGTCCCCAAGGCTGTCTCTCCCCCTCAACCCCGCCCCTCATTGGTTGCAAGTCCCATTTGTCACCTGTGCTTCTGACAGTTGGGCTACAGGTTGGGAGTTCCCACTACCCTCTTGTTGGGTTTGATAATTTGCTAGAGTGGCTCACAGAACTCAGAAATATTATATTTATGAGATTATTGGTTTGTTGCAAAAGGCTCAGAAATAGTCAAGTGGAAGAGATGCCGAGGGCAGGGCTGCAGGGAGAGGGCATGGGGCTTCCGTGGGTTTTACTGGAAGCCTCATTGCATAGTCTGGGTTGATTCCATCACTGGCCGTTGGTGGTTGATTGACCTTCCATCCTGGGACCTGCCCTATGGAATCTGAGGCCTCAAGGCCACAGCTAACAGCGTCCAGGTTGCCTCTATCTCCAAAGCCCCAGTTATCTCTTACCGGACTTGGCCTTAGGCTATGGCCCCTAGTCTTCATGCTGTAACTCAGCCTGTCACCATTTATGCCCCAGGCCCTGTCCTGGGATGGAGCTGCCCCAGAGTCAGGCCCGAGCGTGCCTGCCTGGCTTCCAGGAAGGGAGGCGGTGTTTGCGGGCCTGCTCTGCACAGGCCCTGGTCTGAGTGCTTTGTGCGCATCCTCCCATCTGGCCTCATTTTACAGACAGGGAAACTGAGGCAACCAGAGGTTCAGGGACTGTGCAGTCAGACAACTGAGCTGGCCTGTGCTGTGGGACCCTTCACAGCGCCGTGGGTAGATAATGCTGGTGACCTCAGTATGTGGAGGAGGGGGGTGTGGTGGGCAGGAAGTAGTGACCCATTCAGGAGCGGGCTCTGTGGGAGCTGGAGAGGACCAGCTGTGGCCCCTGGGGTGCGGAGGGCAGTGTCTGGCCCAGGGACCGGGTGGGACTCTACTCAGCTCGGACCTGGAGGCGGAGCCTGTGGAAATAGGGCCAAGGCCACCGGGCTCGAGGACGCCTTTCCTGCCATCTCGGTCGCGCACATCTTTCTGAGGTCAACCCTCAGCCACGTGAGGGTTTCTGAGTCCTCTAGAGGGTGAATCTGTGTTCTGAAGCGCAGATGCTCAGACTTTCCTTGACAGTCCATGCTGGCAACTGTTACTGCTCAGTTTCCTTCCTGTCCATCCCGTCCCTGGAAAACACATGGAATTTTCACAGTGATGCTATTCATAAATTGCTGATTCAGTCGGGATTTTCTAGCTCTAAGGTGTCCCAGTGGGTCTGAGATTCGTTTGCTCCTTGCAGGTACCAGCGGGGCTGCCGCTCCTTGGCCCAGAGCTTACAGCATTCCGTTCAGAATCCCAGAGAGCCCATGACACAGGCTGAGACCCCCGACAGTGACGGAGAGGATGACGTCCCCGCGGAGGTGGAGAGTGTGATTGGTGAGTGCGGGCCGCCTCATCTCCACCTGCAGGGCACCCTGTCCGACCTCTGGTCTTTGCAGGGCGGGAGGAGAGGCTGGGGGTTCCTGCACCTGCAGTCCTGTTGCCCTCTGGCACAGCCTGGGTTGCTGTGGTCAGGGTGCACGTGTGTGTACACCTCCACGGGCTCCGTCCTCTGGCGCGGCCTAGGTTGCTGTGGTCAGGGTGCACGTGTGTGTACGCCTCCATGGGCTCCGTCCTGTCTCTCTGCCCACCTCCTGTGCTACCTCTGCTCTCCAGCAGGGCCTCCGCTGACCGGCCTGCACGGCCCGTCGTGCTCACGAGGCCTCTGTGTAGCCTCTCCTAGCGGCTGACCGATTCCAGGACCCGGTCCCCAGGAGAACTGCTCTCTGCAGCCTCCAGCAGACACTTGTTTTTTCTGGGTTGCCTCCCTCACTGGTGCTCTCTGCCCAGTGCCTGTGAGGATGGGTGGATGTACTTTTTAGGAGCTATGGCAGAAGTTGGTCTTAAATGATGATTTGAAAACACACAGGAGGAAATGTCCTTTTCTTGTGATTAGACTTAAGGTTCTTCCTATAATTCCCTTCATGGTACTGTTTGGAGTGGTGTGCAGGGTGGGTTACCTTAAAACTGGGAACTGAGAGCTCAGCTTGAATTCCTGGTGCTTCCATGGGGCTCACAGACTGGCCTTCCTGTGTTCTTCCAGAGCAGCTGCTGGTTGGGCTAAAGGACAAGGACACGATCGTGCGGTGGTCTGCGGCCAAAGGGTAGGTGCCCGATTCAGGGCGGGGCTGGGCTAGGGGCTGGCAGCTTATTCCCCAGATACTCATGGGTCTGCTGGGTCTTCTTAATCATGAAGAACTTCTTGTGGAATTTGATAGCTGTGGACAGCTCTGAGAGTTTTAAGAGGCAGACTGATTTTTTTTTCCCTAATTTATATTTATTGCTTTATGTCCGAATTTTCAAGAACAGTGCTGAGGTTGGTCAGCGGCTCCTTCATTTTCTTGCATTTGTGGCCACACTTGCCTTCTTTTAACCTTCAGGTGTCCCTTTTCTTACTCGTCCATGTCCTCATTGCCGTGACCCTCACTTCCTGCCCCCATGGCCAGGGGTACACCCCTCATGTAGGAAGGGGTGCTGCACAGCCCCACTTAATCCCAGAGTCTGGCATCTCCCCTCTGCTGCGCCTGAGGGAACAGCCAGCAGAGATGCCCAGGCCCACCCAGGTGGGCCAGAGGGGCGTGGGGGACAGAGTACAAAGGAAATGGTTATGGGAAAAAGTAAAATTGATGGAGATCAGCCCTGGGATTTCTTTGGAAGGAATGATGCTAAAGCTGAAACTCCAGTACTTTGGCCACCTCATGCAAAAAGTTGACTCATTGGAAAAGACTCTGATGCTGGGAGGGATTGGGGGCAGGAGGAGAAGGGGACGACAGAGGATGAGATGGCTGGATGGCATCACTGACTCGACGGACGTGAGTCTGAGTGAACTCCGGGAGTTGGTGATCGACAGGGAGGCCTGGCGTGCTGCGATTCATGGGTTTGCAAAGAGTCGGACACGACTGAGCGACTGAACTGAAAATTGATGGAAGCGCTGGTGGGCCCTCCCCTGAGAGCTCTGGGTTTCTGTGCCAGCTAGTTCATCTAGCAAGCGCCAGGTAAAGGAGGCTCACATGGAGGCTTCTGGGTAACTTTGAAGCCCACAGTCTTGTCTGCTTGGAATGTGATGGGCTGGGGGGGTGAGTCTTTCTGGGGTGCTGCTGGCTGGGACACAGCCCAGGCAGGTGACCTTATGGGAGCTAGCTCAGTTGGCATCCAGCATGGGGGTGAGACAGCCTTCCGGACAGACCTTGGTGGCCTGAGCTGGGAATCTTGACTGTCCGAGACAAACACATGCCGTGTGGGTCCCCCAGATACCTGTCCTGTGTTCATGTCAGTGTGATGGGCCCCCTGATGGGGCAGGTGGCCTTTGTGGAACAGACTCAGCCACTTTGCCCTTCTCTGGAGGGAAGGACAATCTCTCGGGGCCCTCGACGGGCTGGTGATGCTGACATTGCTTTTCCTTTTCAGAATTGGTAGGATGGCCGGAAGACTGCCCAAAGAGCTGGCGGATGACGTGACCGGGTCGGTGCTGGACTGTTTCAGGTGTGTGGGGAGAGCAGAGGGAGGCGTGTTTCTGGGGCATGGGAGGCTGACCCAGGACTTAGACCCTTTCTCTGGAGAGCTGGACATGGCTGTCGTCTCCAGCTGGTTTGGGGCACTTTCTCTCGTTAGCTGACTGATATTTTACAAACTTACTAAGAGTTTTAGTGATGCTTTCACCCCAGTGGGTGGACATGTGCTCTGGGTCCTGGGGGGACAAGCTGGCATGGTGCTGGGGTCTCACGCTCTCTTGTATTTTCAGTTTCCAGGAGACGGACAGTGCCTGGCATGGCGGGTGTCTGGCGCTGGCGGAACTGGGCAGACGAGGCCTGTTGCTCCCTTCCCGGCTCTCAGATGGTGAGTGTGAAGCTCAGTTTGTGTGTGCACCTTGGGGTGCTTCATCCAGCCCCCTCCTGGCACGGCCCACTCCCTGGAGTGATGCAAGCAACGTGAGTGTTGCAGGAGAGAGCCTTCTAGGCCTGTGTCCTCAGGCTTCTTTCTCACGTAGGCCTTCCTAAGTCCCAGTGTCTCTCCTCCCTTCTGTGCAGTTTCAGTATCCTGTCGGTCCTGATTTGGAGGGTCGTGAGCTCTTGTGATATCTGGGATTGTCTCATCCCCTAGAACCAGTTTCACCCTCGTGGGGGTGCTGTCACCCGTTAAGAATGTGTGCATGGCCGTGGTTCTTCTCCTACAGTGACATCATGGTTCCTGGGAGCAAGACTCACGCCAGTGAGGGGATGGGGAGGGAGCTCGCAGTGGGCCTGAACAGGGGGACAGCGTGGCGGGTGCAGACGGACCATTGATTTCGAGGCCTGCATGTCCTAGCTCTCGGACCCGGCCGCATGGAGGTGCAGCCTGGGACCAAGGCCACAAGAAGCTTGTCTTTGGTGGGTGGGGATGTCCCTGGGAGCAGCGGTGCCTGTGGACGGAAGGGACGGATACCTGGGAGGGATGAGAGGGCCCTTTGCTGGAGTGTGTCTCCTCAGATGCCACGCGCCCTGGGGGTGACTTCTATCCAGAGCGGGGACGTTTGTGCAGAGAAGGCGCTGGTCAGCAGCCAAGTGGTGGGGTTGCTGCAGGTGCTGGCTGTACGCCTGGTGTTGTGAGGTGTGTGCAGAGCTCCGTGACCTTTGATTTCTATGGGCTCTTTCAGCTTATTTTTGTAGCAGCTTTACTGAGATATAATTCATATTAACATAAAGTTCACCCATTTGAAGAGTTCAATTCAGTAATTTTTAGTACATTTACCACCATCTGAGTCTAATTTCATTGTTCCTCAAAGAAACCCTATACTCAGGAGAAGTCTTTCCCCATCTTCCCTCAGCACCCCCAGTCCCGGGCACCCGCTGATCTCTTTCTGTCTCTGTAAACTGCCTTTTCTGGACGCTTCATGTAAATGGAATCTCCAGTGGTGGTCTCGGCGTTGACCTCTTTCACCGAGTGTCACGTTTCTGACTGCACCCCCGTTGTACCATGCAACGGTGGCACTCCATTCCTTTTTGTGGCTGAGTAATATTCCGTGGTATGGCCGTACGTTTATTAATCCTCTCACAGTTGATGGACATTTGGGTTTTCACCTGGGGCTACTGTGGATAATGCTGCCCTGAACATTTGTGTGCAAGTGTTTGTGTGGCCATGTGGTCTGAGTTCTCATACCCAAATCACTGGGTGTAGACCTAGGGGTAGAGTTGATGGACCAACGCTGAATCTGTCTTCAACTTTTTGAGGAGCTGCGGACTCTTCCAAGATGGCTGTACCATGCGCCACCACTTGACATTCCTGCCAGCTGCGAATGGGGGTTCCAGTTTCCCCATCCTCTCCAGCGCTTGTGTTTCTGTTTTTTTTTTTTTTAATAGCCATCCTAGTGGGTGTAAAGTGCTACTTACTGTGGTTTTGATTTGCATCTCAACTGTGTTGAGCATCTTTTCATGTGCTTTTTGACCGTTTGGCTATGTTCATTGGAGAAATGTATGTTCAAGTACTTCGTTAACTTAAAACATCGGGCTGTTTGTCTTTCTGTTGTGAGTTCTTAATGGATATAAGCCTTTTATCAGATACATGATTTGTGGATATTCTGTCTCCTCTGTGGTTGTCTTGTCACTTTGCTGATGGAGTTTGATGCACTGAAGCTGTAAATCTTGATTAACTTACCAGTTTTCTCTTTCGTTGCCTATGCTCCTGGTTTCATATCTAAGAAGTCATTGCCTACCCCAGGCCACGGAGGTGTACTGCTGTACTTTTATTTACTCTTGCTCCATCCTAAGTGACTTACACATTTACTTGTGAAAATAGACGTGTGAGAGTATGTGTGTGTGCGCGCGAGGGTGTCATGGGTCAAGAGGAAGTCTCTGCCTCTGTGGTGCCGATTCCAATTTAACTTGAAGGAGACCAGAGTCCTCACTGCTTCTCAAGCCTGAGGCTGGCTGGCACAGTGTACGTGTCTGTCATGTATCATGACGTCAGCAGCCTCCACCAGCCGCAAGCAGCCAGAGTGGGAATGTAGAGTGGTGGATGAAATGTATTGTTGTAGACGAATGTATAGTAGATGAAAAGTGTCAAGATGGGACCAAAAAACTGTGAGACGTCACACGTGGTGAGCTGGCCTGTGGTCTTAGGTGCTGGCCTCCTCCTGCCTGTGGCGCCCTCCAGGTGAGCCAAGCCTCTCCGCAGACCCTTCGTGTGGCTGGCGGGCTGCGGAGCTGCGCTGTCTCCTGCCTTGGACGGGTTGTGCAGGCAGCTGCCGTCTTATCCTGGAGCAGGCTCCAGAGGTGACGGGTCTAACACCACTGGCTTCTCTTTAACCCTTTCTCCTGCTCCTCAGACTAGGCCGTTTGAATTGCCCTGTTTTCAAGTTCTCTGGTCCGTCCTTCCATCTGCTCAAGCCTGCAGTTTGCTCTCCTTCCTCAGCTGCATTTTTCATTGCATTGGCGTATTTTCAGTTCTAGAATTTCTCTGTGGTCTCTTTTACAGCCTGTGTCTTTATTGACACTCCGTGTTTGGACAGACATTGTTCTCGTTTCCTTTAGCTCTTGGAGCATATTTGAGATTCAGAGTCAGTGTCTTGTAAGATGCTGTCTGGCCTTCCTCAGAGGTGGTTTCTGTCAGCTTCTTTTTTTTTTTTCCACTGTGACTGTACCATAGTTTTTTGTTTCTTTGTATGCCTTGTTACTGTTTTATTGAAAACTGGGCGTTCTGACATATGATGGGGTAACTCTAGAAATCGAGTTCTGCCTTGTCAGAGGTTTGTTGCGCTTGCTGTTGAAGATTGTTTAGTCGTCTCTTTATTTAGTGACTTTTTCCCAGACTTTTTTTCTGCAATGACTTTATTCCTTGTTGTTTGGTCACTGAGTCTCTCTTCTGCTGTTTTAGTGTATCGCCAGTGACCTAACAGAGGTTTCTTAGATGCTGAAATTTAGTAGGCTCTCTGTTTGCTAAGCACCCTGTTGGTTGATGCAGGTTTTTAAAATTAGGTTCCAGAGTGCTGAAAAGCTAGATTCTGCTTTTACCAGCTTACTGGTAGAGGGGCACAGCCACAGCCTTCACGTGCAGAGTGCTGACCTCTCTCGTCTCCTTACTGCTCCCTCTCCACGGGCCTGTGTGCCTGGCTTTCCTTCTCCACTGCTCCTGACCTCTCCTAGCACTTTCCTGTTCTCCTGACGACTATGCGCTTTACTGATTTTTAACCTTTGTGCAATCTTGAACTCTTGGACATTCCAGCCTGTAAGAAAAGTGATGGCCATACCGAGACGTCTCTGGCTTAGTGTGTGGAGTAGGGGTTGTGTTTTTCTGTATCAAAATGTTTTTCTCCTTGAGTGAAAGTGCGTGCGTGCTTCATTTCATACTCACTCCTCTCCCTGTCTTAGGAGTGGCGGCATTTTGGGTGAAGGTTAAACCAGGGGTAGAGGTGGATGGCTGTGGGCTGCTGGTAAGACTGTTACAAAGCAGGTTGCCAGTACTTTTGTTTTGTCAATGTGAATACAAGGATCCTTTTTAGAAGTTATTTTTAGCTTTATGAGGATGTGTAGTTCACCTGACATACAGTTTACCTATTATAAGTGTCTGATCCAGTGGCTTTGGTTTGTTACATTACCGATTTTCAAAAAACATTTTAGAATAAATATGACATCAATTCAGTTTAGTCACTCAGTTGCATCTGACTCTTTCCGACCCCGTGGACTGCAGCACGCCAGGCCTCGCTGTCCATCACCAACTCCCAGAGTTTACCCAAACTCATCTCCATTGAGTTGGTGATGCCATCCAACCATATATGACATAAACTTGCCATGTTAACTATTTTCAAGTGTACAATGCAGTGGCATTAACTACATTTATGGTGTTGTATAACCATTATCATCACCATCTATTTCCAAATTTTTTTTATGTTCCCAAACAGAAAGCATGTCCCCTTAAACACTTAACTCCCCCTCCCTTCCCCTCCCCTCAGCCTCTGATATGCACAAATCTGTCTGCCTCTGTGAGTCTGCTGCTCTGGGGACCTCATATAAGTGGAATTGTGCAAGATTGTCCTTTGTGTCCCACTTACTTCGTTTAGGATTCCAAGGTTCAGTTCAATTTGTAGCTCATGCCAAACTCTCTATGGCTGAGTAATAGTCCTCTGTGTGTATGGACGACCTGTTATTTACGTGTTCACCTGTCAGTAGATTTTTGGGTTATTTCTGTCTTTTTACCATTTTGAATGATGCTGCCATGAACATTGGGTGCCCGCATCTGTTTGAATCCCGGTTTTCATTTCTTTTAGATGTATGTCTAGGGGTGAAATAGCTGGTTCACATGGTAATTCTGTATTAAAATCTTTGAGGACTTACCGCTTTTTATACATGAAGGTCAGAAACAGCTCTGGAGCTGGGTTATATGTGAATGAAAAAAGGTGCCGCTTGATAAATCAGCAAGACGGAATTTTTTTTGCTGTTGTTGCTAAGATCTAAGAACCCACTGTGCCTGAAAAGGTAGTTGCAGAGAGCCTGCATGGTTTCTGCGGCTGTGCGTGTGCAGATGACCTTTTGGAGGAGTTCCCTTGGGCGGGTTAACTTCATGGGGCTGCAGGCACATGTGGCTCCATCGTGAACATCTGCAGGCAGCGCTGGGGCTCCCTGGCTTGTGTGGTTGCAGGACTCTGAGCAGTTGTTAACCATCTCTGTTTCCTCTTGTTGTCATTTAAGATTGTGGTGGCCATTCTTGGGTGAGCGTAGAATCTCTGGGTCCCCCAAACAGAAGTTGTATGTTCTTGCCTGTAAGGCACGAGGTGAGAGCTTTTCTCTAGGGCCTGAGGCTTTGGGCCCCAAGCCTAGAGCAGCTTCTGACCCTCTGCTTCCTGCAGGGTGTGGACTTGCTGGAAAGCAGGGGTGCCCTGTTTTTGGTCTTTGTCAAAGCATATAGGTATACAGAAACACAGGAGCCCAGGCTTGCCAGTGAAGGCTGTGCATGTGTGTGTTGGTTTCAGGTATTGACAGCACATGTGTTGGATTGGTGGTGTGGGCCAGGGACTCATAGGCCATCCTTGATGATCTATAACAGTTTGTAACAGCGGCTTCCTATTTACCTTAAAAGAATCAAGACCAGCTCTACATCCCTGTTGTGGCTTGGTGTTGTTCAGTCGCTAAGCTGCGTCTGACTCTTTGAGACCCCATGGACTGCAGCATGCCAGGCTTTCCTGTCCTTCACTATCTCCCGGAGCTTGTTCAGACTCATGTCCATTGAGTCAGTGATGCCATCCTACCATCTCATCCTCTGTCATTCCCTTCTCCTCCTGCCCTCAATCTTTCCCACCGTCGGGGTCTTTTCCAATGAGTTGGCTCTTCACGTCAGGTGGGTAAAGTATTGGAGTATATGAGTTGGTATCAGTGGTTTTATATAAATTTGACTTTCTGGAAAGCAGGTTGTTTGCCATACTGAATAGTGTCATTTTTTTTTAATAAGCAGGATTTTAAAATTATTTTTATTTTATTTTTACTTTTGGCGACACTGGGTCTCCATTGCTGCCTGTGAACTTCTCTCTAGTTGTGGCAGGCGGGGGCTGCTCTCTCACTGCAACTCACGGACTGCTCGTTGCAGCGGCTTCTCTTATTGCAGAGCGCGGGCTCGTGGGCCCATGGGCTTCAGCAGTTGCAGCGTGTGGGCCCTAGAAAGCAGGCTTAGTAGTCCTGGTGACGTGTTTAGTTGCCCCGCAGCACATGGGCTCTTCCCAGACCAGGGATCAAACCCGTGTCTTCTTAACGGGCAGGTGGAGTCTTAACCCCTTTATCCTCAGGGAAGTCCTTGTTATTTAAAACAAATTTCTTGTAAAAACTATTTGTTTGGCTGTACCAGGTTTTAGTTCCAGCATGTGGGATCTAGTTCCCTGACCCAGAGATTGAACCCAGGCCTCCTGCCTCAGGAGCAGAGTCTTAACCACTGGACCACCAGGGAAGTCCCATGACTGCTGTCGTTTGAACACAAAGCTACTGCGTCACTGCTTGGGATGTGTCTGGTGGGATCCAGGCATCATGATGCCTTGGAATACACCATACTCCATCTAAAATGCAGGGACTTTATCCTTTGTCTCCTTGAACTTGTATTTCCATTTACTTTTCCCAGAGGATTTTTTCCTAATGTAACATGTTTCTGTGCTTGAGAATCTTCTGTTGGTCTGTCAAGTGTCTTCAGCATGAGGATGTCTGTACGCAGACATCAGCTCTTCACATTTTGTTCTGCCAAAAGATACTAATTGTTTAAGAAGTTTTCTAGATTGAGTTTTTACAGAATTAATTATTAGTATAATCTTGATCAAAACAACTGAAAATAATATCTTATTGAAATGCAACTATTAACCAGCTGGATTTTTAGTTCAGGCTGTCTTTCTGTGGTATGAATCTGCCTGCCAGTACAGGAGATGCGGATTTGATCGCTGGACTGGATAGATCTCCTGGAGAAGGAAATGGCAACCCACTCCTGTATTCTTGCCTGGGAAATCCATGGACAGAGGAGCCTGGCGGGCTACAGTCCATGAGTTTGTAAGAGTCGGACACGACTTAGTGACTAAACAATCTTTCGGTGAATAGTGCTTATATCTGGAACAAGGAAACTTTTTATTTAACATTTTTACATTTTTTGCTGTAGGCACCGAGAAGCCTTGTTACACGTGCCTGTCACTGGGAACGGCAGGTGTTAGCTTTAGCAGTGCTTGTTCTCATTGGGGGCTCTATTGGGACTGCCCCTGTGTTGGTCAAGGTTGTGTTGAAGCCTCTCGTCTTGTGGAGAGAGCTCACTCAGTCTAGTCAGCTTAGCTCCATGCCACCGTTTCCAGGCCCTTTCTTGACCCGCCCCCCCTCCCCCACTCCCCACACGTTGTGTTTTTGAGAGGCACCCTCTGAACAGTGGGGAATGGCCTTTGTGAAGGGTGAGGGGCCCTGTGGCTTTTAGGCAGCAGCTTAGAAAACTGAGGTGCGGGGCGTTTGNGCTTAGCTCCATGCCACCGTTTCCAGGCCCTTTCTTGACCCGCCCCCCCTCCCCCACTCCCCACACGTTGTGTTTTTGAGAGGCACCCTCTGAACAGTGGGGAATGGCCTTTGTGAAGGGTGAGGGGCCCTGTGGCTTTTAGGCAGCAGCTTAGAAAACTGAGGTGCGGGGCGTTTGGTCTCCACGGGTACCCCAGGCACACGCACTCACCCAGGCTTGATGGCCACTGGTGGACGGTAGACGCGTGCGCACCCTCACACACAGAGGCATCCTCACCCTCAGCTTTAATTGCTGCTGCCTCAGTTCTTTTTCTTTTTCATTGAGTTTATTTATTGTGGCAAAATATAAGACAGCATTTATGCTTATCTGCTTTTTACGTAACCTCGAATTTTAGCTATGAGTTTATTGGAGAATTAGGAACATGTACATCATTTTAGGCAGTGGAAACCCAGGCCGAATGCGCCAGAAGACGCGCCATAATGTAGTGAGGACAGAGCATGTTGAGAATAGCTTCCCCAGCGACGCCCTTTTCCCAGTGGAAATAAATTACTTGTATAAATAGCCTCTTGCTGTCTGTGATTCGGTCATAACGAACAGCGTTTTTACACATAGCACTTTAATGCTAGTACCGGAAATGTCTTTTCCTGGCATTTTTTCCCCCCAGTAATTGTCTTTACTTTGAAACACATAGTAGACATAATAGAAAAAAACAATTAAAAATAAGAAAAGTATTTTTAAAGAGAGTTCCTCTAAGATGCTAACACTTAAAAGTTACCTTTCGGTCCTATGCATTTCATTTGACATTTTGCATCAGGTCCTAAAGTGTGAGTCATTCAAATATTTTACAGCCAAAAGTAGAAGCACCTTTTAACGTTTATGCTTAATATTTACAAAACTGGGTTGAGCTGCAGTTTTATCTTAATATTTTTTTTTCCTATTTTGTGAAGAAGACAACTGAGTTGTCAAGATTGACCAGACGAGAAAAATGAGGGGGGGATTTGGTGTCTTGCCTACGTTGCAAGTCGTGTTTGTGGCCGCGGCTCTGGCCGCCAGGGAGCGGCTCTAAGACACCCGAGTTCTCTTCCGCAGTGTGAACACTCTGGCCGTGTCACTGGGCTTTGCCTTCTTGGATCCCTGCTGGCCCTTCCCCGCCTCCCTGGGGCTCGTCCTCTTTTGCCCTTTGGGTCTGAGGTCGCACTGAGCCTCCTGGCTCTCTAGGGCCCTGGGGGTGGGTGCATCTGGCTGGCAGGTGGGCTCGTGGGCCGCGGGCTCGACATTCCCCGGGCTGTAGGCTGCCAGTTGGCAGAGGGCCACGGCCGCCGTCTGCTTCTGCTCATCGCTGTCAGCTGCACGTATATCCTGGGCCTTCCCAGTGGGACTGGGCACTGGGGCCTCCACAGAGCTGGGGTCAGGCCCGTCCCCAGAACTTGCAGGTTCCCTCTGCTGAGTTGGAGAGGGGGTGGGGACAGTGGCGGGCTCTGCCCCTCGACGGGGGCTGCACATAGAGGGCCTTGAGGTCAGGGCGTTGCAGGGGTCCTTCACTGAGAGATTGAGGGGCGCATCCTGTGGCTCCACGAATCCTCCATGGGCAGGGCTGCACGCGGCAGCTGGCTCAGCCTCTGGTTTTGTGGACAGGTTCAGTGGGGCCACCCTGGAGCCATCCTCCGGGCTGGAAGGGGCGGCCTCCAGGCTCCCCAGCTGAGTTGGAGCATCTGTGCTCAAGGCCTCGAGGCTGGAAGAGACACAGAGAGGGCGTCACTGGGACCTTGCTAAGGGACCCTGCCCACGGGGAGTTTGGGCAAGTGCCATTCCCTCTGACTGAGCCCAACCAGAGACATGACTTCAGAGGTTTGGAAAATGGACTCGCTTACCTTTTCGGAGACGCCGCTCTGTTATCTGGGGCCTGGGAATGTGGGTGCTCCATGTTCTTCTTGATGGGCTTGAAGGCTGCGAGGCCCTGTTCAGGTGGTGGGATCCTTCCTGGGGCACCGGAGGCGGGCCCATCTGAGAGGCCGCACAGGCCGGCGCACGGCTGGCTTGTCTGTGTGAAGTTGGTGGGACTCGGCCTTCCCGGGGAGCCTGTGGCCGCGCTGCCCGCGCGTGGGCTCATTTTGGTCCCTTCCGTGTCCCTCTGCCCGTCTTTGGAAGGTTCTTTAGCCTCGGGAGTCGGACTCTCCTTCTCCAACTCTGTGTGTTTTTTGTGGGAGTTGGAGGAGTTTAACTTGGAGGGACTCAAGGCCTGGTAACCCAGGGCAGCTTCTTCCAGTAGATGTGAGCTTTGGTCCCGTGAAATGCCAGCCACGGGTGGGAGTCTGAGGCCGTAGGAGGAGAACGCAGACTCGGGTCTGTAAAATCCGTAAGGAATTGGCAGGCTGGAGTGATACTGCTGGAAGAATCTGTAATGGTCATATGTGGAGGGAGCCGGGTTCAGGTGCTTAGGGATGGGCCCTGGGTGAGGCAGAAAGTGTCTTTGGTCTTGGGCCCCGTAGACAGACAGCAGGGGGCTGTCACACTCGGGCGAGTTCCCTGCAAGTAGGTAGGGTGAGTAGATGGTGGCCAGTCCGTGCTCCGTGTAAAAATGAGGCGGGTACTCCGTGATGCTGGGGTGCACATACGGGGAAGTGGCACCAAAGCCCTTTGTGGATGGGATTTTATGTGGAAACTCAGGTGTGAGGAAAGGTGAGCCAGCTCTCCAGGGGTAGCCAGGGGCATGGAAGGCAGACTTGGTGTGGAAGGAGGCGGCTTTGGCAGGGGCGTGGGGCAGGGCCAGCGCTTCGGGAGTCTCTGTGAGCTCCTGCCCTTTGAGTCTGTGCTCCCCAACTGGAACGAATGCTGAAGGCCGGACAGCTCCTTCCAGAACAGGCTGGGTGCCCACGGCAGCTTCTGGGGCTGGGCTTGGGGGTGCTGCTTCCTTGTGGGGAGTGGGCTTCTGTCCGAGGCACCTGTGGGGCCCGCGTGCGGGCAGGTCCAGGTTTTCCTTGATGTCATCCTTGGCGAGGCCATGTTGGAGCTTGGCATCCAGGTGTGAGAGCCCGCTTGGGATGGGCTTGGAAGAGGTGGGCTTCACCACAGGGTCAGGCTGATTGGTTTGCTTAGGGTCCGAAGAGTTTGGTTTGGAGCACTTGGGAACGCGATCTTGCTCGGACACTAAAGTGATGGAGTTTTTACAAAGACCGTATTTCATGTGGTTGAAAAGATGTGACTTTTCATTGCAAGTAAAGGGACACTGGAAACACTTGTACTTGAACGGCTTTCCTGGGGGCCTGGGGATGTAGTGTGGCTTTTTTGGTTTTCTCTCTTTGAGAAGGCTCATTTTCCTCCTGTGATTTGGTGTCTGAGCCCTGCTGGCTCCTGTGTAGTTCAGCCTCGGTGGTTTTTAAGGAAGCTGGTCACCGCTTTTCCTTTGCTTTCCTTTCTGAGCGCTTCTACTTGAAGCCGGCTTCACGGGCTGTGGGTATGACCAGGGAAGTCTTGCTCATTTGGGGACCAGGAGCTGAAATGGAGGAGCAGAGCCTTAGTGTCAGGATGCTGGCTAACAGGCTAATGAAGAACCAGCCTGAGCTGCCTGGCTCATGGAGTAGGAGAAGCAAAGGCCCCTGCAGGTGGTGTAACTGCTGAAGTAGGGGCAGGTATGAGATGGGCATCAGCTGCCCCTCTGCGATGCCCCAGGTGCCACCCCCACAGTGCTGTTTCCACAGGGGGAGTGTGGTTGCAGGAGGGTTTAGTGGCGTTTCACAGAATACCTGTAACTCTTGGGGTTTGGGGAACCTTTAACCTGGATCTGAGGCCTCATGTGCCAGGAAGGTTGTGCACCCAGCTGACCGAGTGACTGCTGAGATCCAGCCCCCGTCCGTGTGCCTGGGGTTTCTGGACGAGTCCGGTCACCTGGACCGAGTGCTGAGCTCCAGTGCGACCTGAGAAAGCCTGGGCGCACGCGTGCCTGTGACATTCACACTTGTGCTCACCGAGAACAAGGCGAGTGTGATTATAACATTCAGTCCATCCGCCCTATTTAATCACAGTGTCCTGTTCTACGAGGGAATATTTAAAAGTGAAGAACAAGTAAAAATGCGACATCCCCTCCCGGGCAACCCCCCACCCGCTTCTGAATTCACAAATGAAAAGTCGGCTTTCTGAGTAATTGGCCCACATACAAACAGAAGTGCTGTGTTTATGTTGCTTTGAATGATATTAAGATGCGATGAGCCTGTAAGTAAGCAGCTGTCCTCGTGTGCTTTCGCCTTCCACTGCCCACCTCGGGTAGTAGCCCATCCCTGCCTGTTGTGGCCTTAGCAGAAGGCAGAGAAGCTTAGCAAGAGGAAACCAGAGTGAGTGGTGCCTAATTTTAGAAATGATTGGATTCTAGGAGGAACTCAGCCCAGCCTTTAACCTGTAGAAAGGGCCTCCAGATTTCTTCCCCAGGGTCCTCCTTTCCCTGCCCACTCCCCAAGCTTAATCTCCCGAATTTCCTTCAGAGGCTGCTCTGCACACCCCTGGGCTCTCACTCTGCCTCATAAACTGAAGCTGAGAACAAAAGGCGTGAGGTCTGGGAGGATCTCGGCAGGACCGGGTGCGGCTGTGCGTCCAGGACCAGCCCATGGGGTGACTGTCTTAGAGAAAGCCTGTGGGTAGGGAGGGCTGGGGGCAGCGGTGGTGGTGAGGAATCGAGGCCAGCACTTTAATTTGCATAAAACAATGTCGAAAGGACTTAGCTTCTCAATATTTTTAAACACTTAAAAAAATAAACTTATAAAGGAAATAACTTGCAACTGCAGTTTTAAGGAATGAGTAAATATGGTTAGTTCTGAGCCTTGTGAAATTGCTTGTATGAAGCATCACCTTCTAGACATCGGGTTGGTTAAAACACTGAGCTGGAAAGCAGCCCTTTAAAAATAGAGAAATATGCATGGGAAATCTAAGAGACTTGTTTTCACAGAATAAAACGTAGCTACCCTCTGTGCCGTCTCTCACATTGGAGATGAGGTGATGGGTAGTTTGCGAGAGGAGGGCTTAAGCAGGGAGGGAGTGGGATTTTAATTTCACTTGGATATCTTCTTAAAAAAAAACAACAAAACTCTGATCTTAATCTGAGCAGACTGGTTCCTCTGCTCATTATTTTCATATTTCTTAAAAACACAAAGAACCACTCTCCCTCCAACAAGCTGCCTCTGTTAACCTGTTTTATTGTCCCATCCCCTTAAAAACCTGTTTCTGAGAAGTGGTTTGGGTGGCCTGCTGCCTTCTGTCGTGGGGAGAGTTTCTGCAGAGCAGGGTTGCTCGGGTGCATAGTTAGGATGAGAAACGAGAGTTTTGGCTGCCCCCTAATTGGAGAGGCGGGGTCCGCAGGCCCTCTTTGGGGGTGTTCGTTGGTAGGGTACCAGGTGGGCAGCGGCCAGCCCGGTGGCACCTGGTGCCCAACTCTCGCCTGTCCTCCTTCTCTCCCCCGGGAACAATTGCGGGAACTACGCACAATGTGAAAGCCCAGCTTGGTTAAACATGTGGTCACAGCTTTGCGTCTTCCTAATTTCCCCTTTTATTAAGGGAAAATGCGAAATAGTTTATGAGTTCAGTCCATACCTTGTGGGGCAGGTGTGCCCTGGGCTATAAAAGCATTATTTCCTGCCTCCCGTCAGGAAGCGATTCCAGCCAGCTCGGGGCCAGCCTGATAAGTCAGGGCAACCTGTGCTGGCACGTCCCATTATGCTCCCTGATTCTGAAGGCGTGAGAACCTCTGCAAGTCAGGTTCCCATGATTGTATAGGATATGTTATGGCAGAGATCTGAAAACTGATGATTTCATCACTAGCTGGAAGCACGGTGATCAAAATGATGACAGTTGCAAAACGTTTCATCAAGTGTGAGCCCGAGAGTCCTGGTGGTACCAGGAGTGAACACAAACACACACCTGCTGCACCACCCCGGACCCGCGAGCCCAAACCAGCCGAAAACCCCTCGGGTTTAAGATGATGATGGTGTTAGCTTTAAAAGCAGTATTGTCTGATATTGCTCATACTTTGAAGCCAAAATATAAAATAAGCTCACTTTGGTTAAGTTTTCTCAAAGGTTTATAGGAGATTGGTTGTATGTAAGTTTTCACAGCGTTACTCAAAATAATAGTTTGGAACTAATTGCTCTTATGTTAATATGTACTTTTTTCAGTCAAATGATCTTGTGCCCGCAGTTTTGGTCTGAACCTTTTGTTCCTTGGTCAGCTATCTTA
Organism: Oreotragus oreotragus; assembly: GCA_006410675.1. Classification (NCBI taxonomy): domain Eukaryota; kingdom Metazoa; phylum Chordata; class Mammalia; order Artiodactyla; family Bovidae; genus Oreotragus; species Oreotragus oreotragus. The sequence continues at coordinate 448,945 of SJYX01009567.1, read as the reverse complement.
CAAGGACAGTGAACAGGTTTTCAGGGGATGGTTTCCTTGGTGCCAGTGTTCTGGGAGGTGAGAATATTCCAGGGCGCAACTGTTGGAAGGCAAGCCTGGATGGAGTCACAGGGGCAGCAGCTTTAGTAACTTTGAGTAAACTGACCTCTCCAGGGTTGCACAATTCACTAATTAAAACAAGGGAGTGCAGCTGCTTCAGACGCCGATGGAGACGAACTAGTTCACTGGGTTATAAAAATGCAATCATGTCAGAGAAATAAATGGGGTAAGATTGAGGCTTCTGTAAGCTTCCAAAGGGGACAGCCTCTAGGAAGATGATGTCAGTCCGTGGGTTCTCTCTTGCCCAGGTGAAGTTTACAGGGTGAGAAGCTAAAGCTGAGTGCCCAGGACCTCGTTGGTCTGGCCATCCGCAGAAACAGGGTTTGCCCATCTCTGGTCAGTTTATATCTGCCAGACTTGGTGCAGGCTGGCAGTGGGGTGGGGATGGGGTAAAGAAAGGGTGTTGTTGCCAAAACGATATAATCCAGAATTTAAGTTTGTAAATAGGAAGTTTAGATTAGTAATCAGAGGTGAAGTTTTTCTGAAGGGGATAAGATTGGTGTTTCACTGTCCTTGTCCTGGGAAAGCTGGTACAGTCTGGGGGCTTGGGGGTGGGGCATACAGGGAGAGGTTAACAAAGCAGGGTCCTCGGTTTGGCTTTCCTGGGAGAAGTGCAGCGTTAGCATGTTAGTTGAAAATGCAGATGTTAGCCTAGTCCTAGAAGGTTATTTGTGGGACAGTGTCTTCCCCCCTTCTTACCCTCTCACTGGGTCAGCAGGAGGCGTGGGGAGCCCTGCATGTTAGGTCAGGGTGCTGTCCTCGAATGCAGGAGGGGATCCCCGCCTGCCTTCCTGCCTGCAAGCAGCTGTTGGCGCGAGGCCTGCCCTCGGCTGTGCCCTCAGCAGAGTCGGGTCCCACCCTGAGGGGTGTGGGTAGGGAGCAGGGCCAGAGGGACACCGTGGCCCCTGGCCCGAGCCCACTCTGTTTCGAAACACCCTCCCGTGCCCCTTCACGTGCCACCACCCCTGCCCACGTCCCACCCGGAGACTAGGAGCCGGCTGTGGCGTCCCTCCCACAGGCCTGGGCAGCTGGGTGGTGCTGCCTACATGGCGCTCTGAGCCACCTGTGATTTCGCGTCCACGGGCTTTGTCTGCCTGTTTCGGAAGCACTGAGGTGCCAGTGCGCGTCTCACAGTAGCCTCCTAAGTGTGGACAAGTGTCTCCGTAGTTGCCAGGCGTTAGGGTGCTAGTGAGTGGCCAGTGTGTTTAACAGTTTTCTAGAGAGTGAACTCCGAAAAACAGGCAAGAGAAAGATGTTTTCTGAACTTTGATAGGACACAATAGAGGTAATTATAGCTTAACTTTATGGGGCATTGCTGTGGCGTGCTGGGTAGCTATGCATGTCACGCGTACTAACCTCTGCACTGGAAGAATCTTCCACCCTCCCCAGTGGTGTCCAGCTGCCTGGCAGGGAGCCTCGCCAGGTAGCGCGTTCTGAAGGGCATGCTATAATTACGATATTGTGATGTGGCATTATTGCATAACTCAAGGACACGCCATTGTCGCCTACCCACTGGGGTGTCGCAAGAACGAGATCTGTGAGTTTTACTCCCAATTGAGCTTTTCCAGTGATTAACCACCACTCCCTCCCAGACTTTCAGTTCTTTAAAATGAAGGATAAACATGAGGGCAACCATGACCTAGGGTAAAAGATAGTTTTCTGGAATATAGTTTGGAGAAATGGATCCAGGAAGACAACCAGGGGCTCTTTCTGGTTTCAGCCAGAGACCCTGGGTCACAGACAGTGTTCAGCAGTGAACGCACAGCTCTAATGTTCGGGCCCTCCCTAGAGCCGGAGCCCCAAGCTGCCCGCCTCCTTACCTTAAAGCACCAGGTTAAAGCATTGGAAGGATTTGGCTAATACAAAATAAAAATCAGAATAACAAGTAGACAGGTTTTCATTGCTTTAAGTCTGATGTTGGCCAGTCTGACCAATAATTTGATCAGTAATTGTTCTCATGCAAATTTATGAGAAACTTTTTTAAGAGTAAGAAAATTCCCTTTTTGTGTGTACAGAGATCCTCTTTAGTTAAGATGATTTTGTTTTCTTGGTAAGCTTATGTTAAAACAGCACTTATTTTAAACTCCAAAAGGTTTGAATTTTTTTTCCTCTTTAATATTTAATTTAAAATTTTTGGGGAGAGAATACATTCACAAAGTTTGGAATTCAAAAAGCATGAACAACTGCACAGTAAAAAAAAAAATCTCACTCCCACCTTTGCTCCCCAGGTCTCTTCCCCAGGGACCACCAATGTTAATCATTTTTTTAATCTAAAAGGTTGTAAAATTCAATGATAAATTAAGATCTGCAACTATCTATGTATATATGTGGTCCTTTTATGTTGAAACTTATTAATTTTTTAAGGTGAAGAACAGATAAGCATAACATCAAATTGAGTTTGAGTTTAAAGTTGTTGAATTTTATGGTAGAAATGAGAACTTCACATCCAAATAAACTCGTTTATACTCTTAGAATAAAGTGTAAGCCTTATTAAAAGTTTTGTAATAATGGTCTCCTTTCCAGCAGTGCACCTGCTGGGTCCTGAGTAATCCGCAGAGAAAAGAGCAGGGCAGAGAGACTCCGGGCAGGTGATTGACTGAGCAGATAGTTTTAAGATATATCTGAGAGGAGTTTGGAAAGAAAGCTTGTGTTTGAGAAGAAATAGTAGGTACAAATAGTAGGTACAAATAGTAGGTACTTACCAGAGGTGGGGAGGTAGAAGCTGTGGCTGCCGGGCCGGAGCAGGACCTGTTCTCACGCTCGCTCTCGCTGAAACTGGAGCCGGCTGTTCCAGTGGGAGGGATTTAATGTAGGAGTCGAGCCCTCGGGGCGTAGAGATGCACCTGATATTCCTCCCGCCCGCAGCTACGATTCATGTGTTTGCACCCACCAAGCCGGCCAGCCAGTGCCACCTCCACGCCTCACGGCAGCTCCCTGCCAGGGTTTCCTGAGTGCCATGGTAGTGCTGCCTGGCTCTTTGTGAACTCAGGGGTTGCACACATTCAAGATGAGGGTAGAGGCCTCCCAGGGGAGCTGTAGTGTGTGCAGGCGGCGGCAGCCAATGCTGACATTTAGCCTGAAATGCATCTCTTCTAACGGATGCCGACAGCCCCGGTGTCCTCCCCGTGAGGGTTTGACGGAACCTTTGTCACCCTCCACCCCGGGAACCGGGAGACCTGCCCGGGTCCTCCTGGAGAGCCGGAGGGGGGCCGCCTGGGCTGCCGCGGGGACCTGCTGGTGCACGCCCAGGACCAGCCCTGAGCAAGGCTGCCCTGCTGCGTGGCTGTGTGCTGCTGTTGGGAACGGCCTCCATGCCTTGCCTTGCTCCCCCTTTTTTTCTCTTCAGATGATTAAGACACTTAGTTTGTGATCCAGGGCACCCCCCACTCCCCTTCAACTGCTTCCTGTCAAGTCACTGGCTGCCTCCACGCTCTCTGGGAGGCTGCGTGTGGTGCAGGTGTGGGGACGGGGAAACGGTGTGCCTGGCGTGGGTGACAGGGTGGGCCTACCAGCCCAGATGCTGTTTTAGTTTTTTCTTTTTAGGCTTAAGATTTTACTTGTCTTTACATTCACGTTTAATTGAAAAAGAAAGGTCTTTTAGTTACTTTCATCCAAATTAGATATCCACAGAATTTAGAGTGTAAAAAAAGTAGTCCTGTCTCACCACAGAAAAAAAAAAAAAACACTGGTTCCTGCTGCTCCCCTCACCTCTTGCTGATGACAAGCCACCCAAAACAGGTGGCTTAAAAAACTTCCATTTTTATGATCTCAAGATTTGTCGGGTCAAGAGTCTGGCGTGCCCCAGGCCGGCCTTGTGTGCTGTGGCACTCAGCTGCCTCGTGTCCTGGGGGAGCAGCTGGTCCCTCCTCCCTTTGTTTTCATCCAGAGGCCTCTCCAGGGGGGTGGTCAGTCTTATTTCATGTGGGACTCATAGCAGAAAGCACCACAGGATCCCACTTGGCTCTCTGGGTTTGAAGGAGGGGAGGGGCCCCAGCCTCTCAGTGGGAGGGCGTCACTGGCTGCTCCCCTCCCCTCCCCCGGCCAGGGGCCCCACTTGGACCTTTTCTTAGCTGATGATTTTGGAAGTTTACCTCCTTGATTACAAGTAACATTATTCTGTTGCTTGTTTTGTTCCCTCTATCCCCCTCACTGTTCCCAGTTTTGGGTGTTGTCTGTTGTCTTTATAGGAAATGAGAGTGTAGCCCTTTAACGCCTCTACCATCACGCCTGCCTTTCCTGTCATCTGAGGTTCCCTCTGCCTCTTTCCTGAACTGGAAGCCAGGGTTCCTGGATCTCATATTGTCTTCTCTCTTGGGTTGATCCTTCGTTTGAGTATAAATGAAGCACAGCCCTTTAGTAGGCTCCTTAGAAAGAAGGCAAGAGAGGCGAATCTTTGAGACCCTGAATGATTGGAAGTGTCTTTTTTCTGCCCTTGTATCTAGTTGATAGTTTGGCTAGGTATAGAATCCTAGGCCAAAAAGTATTTACAGTCAGTGTTTTGAAAGTGTTTTCCATTGATCTGGCTTTCAGTGCTGCTTCTGAAAAGTTTGATGTGATTCTGATCCCTGACTCTCTCCCTGCAACATTTTAGTACAAAATATTTCGAACATATGGATGAGTCACATAATTCACATAAGCGAATGCTCAGGCACCCAGCAGTGGTTCTGCAGTGGACGTTTTCTCTGCCCTCCCGCTCAGGGTTTCCTACATCCCCCACTCTTTTCCACATGTTGATCCATCTCAAGCATTTGTTGCATTTCAGAGACAGATGTGTTCAGCAGGCGTGTTGTTAACTATTAATACTTCTTTTGAAGGTAGAAGTCACACGTGACGAGGGCACAGGTCCCAAGAGTACCCTTCCGTGAGTCTTGGGCATGCCTTCTGTTGGGAAGTAAAGCACTGTGATCACTACTCGGAAGCAGCTGCTGGCTGGATTTTCTTGCATTCTAGGTTAGCTTTACCTGTTGTAAGATTTTGTGTAAATGGTGATTCCTGATTCTCCACATGCCATTGCTTCTCTCCTGTAGGCTCTCTTCTCTGTTCTCACCTTCTTTAGCGTTCTCTTCCGACCCTCCTATGCTGCTGTTAAGATTTTTGGTTTCCGTGGGTTCGTGCTTGTTCTGAGTGCTCCTGTCTTAGTATCGTACAGGTAGTGGTTGCAGTAGGCCTCTCTCGTTTCTCTGAGAGTTTTAATGATGGTGGTGCTATTTTTTCTGCAGTCTCCGTTTCTTCCACAGAGGTTTTCCTTTTTCACTGTGATTCCTCCTCCACCTGCTTATCGTCACCAGAGTTTACTCTCCTGGTGGGGCAGGGGGTGGTTAGGCACTTATTGAGTGTTATCAATGTAAGGCCTTGTGCTGAGTAAAACATTCTATCTCTATTAATCCATTTAATCACTGCAGTAACTCTTTGAAATGGGAACTTCAGGAGCCTGATTTGCAGAGTCAAGCAGCACAGAGAGGGTAAGTAACTTGGCCAAGGTCCCAGCCTCAAGGACAACAGAGCAGAGTCCTCTAGGCAGTGAAAAGGTTGCACTGGGGGAGGGAGGCCATGTCTGTGAGTTGGATCAGGGACTTGTACTCTGTGGCTGCTTCTGAGTCTTGGCTCTATTCGTTCATCCTCCTGTGACTTAGAGTAGTTATCTGACCTGGGCCTCAGCTTTCCTATGTGTAGAAGGTACCCTGGAGGCCTCTACCCCTGGATTTTTTTGGAAACTGACGGGTTAATTACAGTATCCCACCAAATTGCCTTTGTACGGTGGGAATGGTATGTGTCACAGAACAAAACATCTTTGATGAAGGAAGCAGATTATTTATACTTTTGACCTTACAAGTAAATAGCAGTTAGTTTTACTTTCAGTTGTTAGCGCTCCTTTGGGATATGGCATCCGGAGGAAAGGAAAAGGAAATGAAAACTCTACAGAAAACCCTAAGCATAATTTCAGTTTCTCGAATTTCGATTGTCGTCAAGGACAGTAGGCCCTAACCAGCTGCCGAGATGACATTAAGTTCTTAGAGATGAACATGTGTTCTTTTTCACTTATTGGCTGGGTAGGTTTCATTGCTGGCGCGTGCAGCTTTCTTTAGTTGCGGCAAGTGGGGTACAGTGTTGTTGCGGAGCATAGACTCTAGGTACCCGGGCTTCAGTAGCTGCAGCTTGTGGGCCTTGGAGCGCAGGCCCAAGGTCTTTCCTGGTAGCTTGTGTTCATGCACATGTGCGCACCAGGCCTTTGTTCGTTGGTTGGAGAAGGCGTCCAGGGGATCAGGACAGACACATTCCCAGACTCCTGCAGGAGGCCCGGGACCAAGGCTCCGGGTGCTGCCCTGCCCCCGTGCTGACCACCTCCCCCGACCCCCAGTATCAAGCCTGTGGCCTGTGTGATGCACTTCGCTTGAGCTGAGTGTAGTGTGTACAGGGGCTGGACCTGCGCCCTCCAGGTCTTCAGGATCCTCCCCTGTCAACATGTGAGAGCTGGGCCTGCGAGACCAAGTGTAGGGAGCACGGGGCACATGCCGGCCGAGGTGGGGGCTGGAACTGTGATTGTGTTTGTCAGGTGAGGTACTTGGTGTCTCATTAAAAAAAAAAAAAAAAACCTGAGGGTATCAGCTGATCTTTTGCTTATCAAATAGTTGGAAAATAGAAATGAAAGTAGAGTTTATTTGGCTGTCCAGTGAGGTAGGCCAGGGGATGTGGGAGCGTCCAGGGAAAGTTTTATTGTTGGACGTTTACGTTCCTTTGATGAGTAAGTGGAGGGCTTCATTTGTAACTTGAAGTCTGAGGTGTGTAATGCATTACTTGAATCTTAATTTGCTTATGATCCCAGTAAGGCCGCTGTTGGAACGTTTGTGGACTGGGGCTGCTCTTTTTCTTGGAGGGGAGTGCACCGGCCACGTCCCAGCCCGGCCGCCCTGTGTGCTGTGCTCCGGACAGTGGCTGTAGGGCTTCCGGTTTCGGCGTCTGTGGCCTGTGGGCAGCTTTTGTGCCGGCAGCTCCCGAGACTCCTCCCTGGTGACACCTTCCCCCAGGGAGGTGTGGAGCCCAGCCGAGCTGAGTTGGACCCAGAGCTCCTCCTCACCTGGCCAGCCCGCGTGGGGTCCCGGGCTGGGAGGAGGGACTCTGCTCTGGGCAGGGTCTCTGAGCCCAGCGTGATCTGGGCTGTGGCTTCTGTGTCTCAAGTGAAACTTGAAACCATGAGCTCCGGCTTGTTTTGTCTTTGGCTGGGAGAATGATTCAGGTTTGTGAACTTGGGCCAAGATTCGAGGGTTCCCACAGCTTTCCTCTCCTCTTCCCCTCTGCCTGCCCGACAGTATCTGCCGATGTTTCAGGGTCCTCGCTGGTCCCTCATCAGGCTCGTTATGGTTTTCCTGGGGCAAGTGACGTGGTCCTTACCTCCTTTTATTGAATTTGTATGTGTGCATGTGTTTATTTAGTCATTAAATTAAGCAGATTTTTTTTTCGGCTATGCCACGTGGCTTGTGGGATTTTTAGTTCCCCAAGCAGAGACCGAACACACGCGCCCCCCCGCACAGTGGAAGCACAGAGTCCTAACCACTGAACCACCAGGAGATTCCCTGGATTTGTGTTTTAAAAGGGCTTTTTACTTGGGGTCTCTGGAGATGTTCACGACCACATGTAGAAGTTGCCTAGTTAAAGTAAACAAGGCCAAGGAAAAGAATTAGCACACCGGTTTGTTTTTTTCTCATGCTGCAGTTAACATCAGTGAAAACACAGCAATAAAAGAGCTGTGACCAGGCTAAAGACAGTGGGGACCAGGCCCCTGTGGTCGTCCCCTTGTTCGAGTTGAGCCGGGCTGCCAGCCCCCGTGTGTGTGGTGTCGCATTGCTCCGCCGGCCGGGCTAACTTCCTGAGCTTGGCCTCCAAGGCCACCGTAGAGCTCCATCTGTGGCATGGATCTTTTTTCCTTTTATTTCCAGACCTTGTTTCAGTTCGTTTTAAACTCTCCCTCGGGTCCTTCACTGTGGTTTTCGCTCCCCCTCTTACGTGTTTGGTGCTCTAGGCCTCCGTTTCCAGTGCTGTCTTCTTCCTTAAGGCTCACGCCTGTGTGTTTGGCTGCGTGGCGCCTTTGTTGCTGCACGCAGGCTTCTCTAGTAGTGGGGCTACTCTTCGTTGTGATGACGGGCTCTAAGATGGCACTGGCTCAGGGGCCGGGGCCCTGCAGCATGTAGAGTCTTCCCGCAGGGATGGTCTGCTGCACTGGCACGCAGATTCTTGACCAGCTAGACCACCAGGGGAAGCCGCTCCAGGGTTGTCTTTTAGGCTCTGTTTTCATCCTAGGTGCTTGGGTTTCGACTGTCCGTTTGTGGCATCTGGAGGCTCTCCCTCAGGTGTGTGCTTTCTCGTGTGATTTTGCCACGCCTGCTTCTCATGCCGCCTGTTTCGAGGCAGCTGGTTATGATTGTCCAGAACCTGGGGGACAGCTGGAGCCGGTTTCCGCTGTGTCCCCCAGCACGGGCTCATCCCCTCCAGATGGTTCTCGTGGCCCAGGTGGGGCTTTGACTCCTCGTGGAACTTCCCCTCTCCCAGGGTCCTGCAGGGCACGAGGCACTGCTGGCAGCTGTGCTTGTCCTTGTTTCCACCAGGAGTTCGGGCTGGGTGGCCTGGAGCTGTGCAGGGTCTCAGCAGGCCCAAGGCCACGTGTCCCAAGTCGGCCTGGGGGTCAAACCCCAGCCCCTGGCCATAGGGCAAGTGGTGCTCCCAGGCATGCTTGCCAGAAGTAACCAAAACAGCAATTTGAGAATCTTCATTGAGTACCTCCTGGCCGCCAGACATTGTTCTGTGAGTCTTCTTGGTCACCGTGGGGACTGAAGCATTCAGGTGAGAAGGGGAGGGCTCGTCCAGAGCCAAGGGAATGATTGCCCCCTCTTCCTCCAACCCTGCGTTGGAAGGTTCCTGTCCACAGGCCGCCACCGCACTGCCGCAGTGCCTGAGCTGGGTCCCCCTGCCGAGATCCCCTCCCCTTCTGGCTCTGCGGGAAGGGTGTACATGAGGCGGAAGTCAGGCAGTGGCCACGCACTCCTGGGCCAGACCCTGTGGCAGTGCTTTCATGGGTGGTGTGTGTGGACACTGGTGTGCTGACACTATGATGCAGCTGCTCCCCTCGCCCTGTCCTGCCCTGGCTCCTCCCCCTCCCCCAGGACTCCTCTCCAGCTCATCCAGACCCAGAGGCAGTTCCGCAGTGAGGGGCGCCAGCTCTTCAGCAGCGTGACTGCATCCTCCATGTTGGCGGCTGGGAGGCCAGAGGGTGGATGAGAGCATTGCAGCGCGTGCCCAGAGGGCCCCCTTGTCCTGTCCCCTCCCCGTGCCCAGATCCCGCCGACACCAGTAGCAGAGAGAGGGAACAGACGTGGGTACCCCGGCCACTTGGCGTCATCGTGACTGACACAAGTTGCTGTTATACTTGAGGACATGAGAAGCAGAAATTGTAGGGCTCCAGGGAAAAATGGCCGAATCTGGTGTCGTCCTGAGAACTCAGCACACCTCTCTCCGTTGCCGACAGTTTGTTTATGAGAGAGGATAGTGGGATGAACTGGAATAGCAGGGAGCCTTTGTATCTAAGACTTAGCAGGAGACAGGCCTGATTCTCTGGGTTCCTGTAGGGCTGTGCCGCTGTGGCTGAGGGGATGCTTTCTTAGACACAGGAGCGTTTACAAATGCTGCAGTTTTACTAGTAAGGCTGTAAAACAAGTCTCAAGAAATTTCAAAGCACCACTGGTGTACAGACTACATTCTTTGACCAACAAAACAATGAAATTGGAAGTTGGATACAGAACGATAAAGGCATGACATGAGTATTTAGTTTGAAAATATATGGATTTCTAAATAACACAGGAGTTAAAGAAGAAATCCCAGGAGAAATTTTGCAATAAAATTTTAAAGATAGAAATGAACAGTAACACAGTTATATATCAGAACTCTCCAGATGCAGCTAGCCGTGTGTACTTATAGGGCAATCTAAAACCTTAAGCAGGAATTGTGAAACCATGGCCCGCGGGCCCAAGCTGGCCTTGGCCTGTTTTTGTATGGCCTTGGAGCCAAGAGTGGTTATTCCTTTTTTTTTTTTCTCCCCAACAGTGTTTTCTTTTTGAAAAGGGAAGTAGTCAGTGGTCTGTAAAACCTCACTGTTTGGGCTCTGGCCCTTTGTAGAAACTGCTGCTGACCCCTACCTTATCCCTCTTCTAATGCTGTAAGGAGGAAGGCTCAAACTGCCAAGGAAAGAGCGAGGGTAGTGGCAGGGAAGACAGTGGAGGGGAGCAGGGGAGATGCGTGAGGGAGAAGACACAGGTCTGCAAGGATCAGTGGCCAAAAATGCCTCCCAAAGAGAGAGACCTCGGCTCATCAGAGTAGGAGGGGAAGCGCTTAAACCATGGTAGGCACCCGGACGGGGCTGTAAGACAGGTCCTGCAGAGAATGGAAGCCACATGCTCAGACTGTCTTTTGCTGGTAACTTTGATAGCTCAGACAAAAATAGAAATTCTTAGAAAAATATAATTTATCAAAACTGACCCCAGTAGAAGTAGAAAGGTAACTTCTCTGTGCTTGAAGAATCCTTAATGATTACCTGAGATGGTAACTGCTTATCTATGAGATTTAAAACATGGGTTCACTGGGATATAATTTAATTCTGTGCAGTTCACCCATTTAAAGTTTACAGATCAGTGGCTTTTCGTTTATTCACAGAGTTACGCACCAGAGTCAGTTCTAGAACATTTCATTACCCCCAAAAGGAACCCCATGACCCTTAGCTGTCATCTCAAACCCCCATGCCTCCTGTTGCTGTGGATTTGCCTAATCTGGTTGCTTCTGATAATAATGCAGTATGTGGTTCTTTGTGACAGGCTTCTCTCACTTGGCATGATTCAAGGTTCATCCACGTTGTAGCGTGTATATTTCATTTCATTTTTTTTGCTGAGGATTACTGCATAGTATGGTTTATTAGTTTGCTCAGGCTGCTATAAGAAAGTGCCCAACCTGAGTGGCTTGAACAACAGTTTTAGAGGTTGGGTGTCCTGAGATCAGGGTGCTGGCAGGGCTGTTTCTGTCGAGGCCTTTCTCCTTGGCTTGCAGGTGGCCACCTTCTCGCTGTGTGTTCACGTGGTTGCCCTTTGATCAGTGTTTGTGTCCTGGATGGACAACAGCCCTCCTGGATTTGGGCCCATCCGTATGGTCTCATTTTACCTTGATTACCTCTTTAAAGGCCCTGTCTCCAAATGCAGTCCCATTATGAGTTATTGGGGGGATACAATTCAGCTCATAGCAGAAGGACAGACCACATTTTGTCTATCCATGTGTCAACAGATGGAGATTTGGCTGCTGTTTTATGTTCCTGCCAGCAGGGCATGGGTTCCAGTTTCCCCATATCCTCACCAGTCCCTGTCATTTTACATTAAAAAAATAAGAATTGCAGCCAGCCTAGTGGGCATCTCATTATGGCTCTGGCTTGCGTTTCTCTGGTGACTGATAACGTTGAGCGTCTGTTCAGGTCCTTTGCCCGTTCCTAAACTGGATTGTCTTGTTGTTGAGCTACGCAAGCTCTTTGTATTTTCTGGATTCTAGACTATTAGATCAGGTAGACAGTTTGCAAATATTTTCTCCAGTTCTGAGGTTGCCTGTTTTCTTGATCTTCTACTGTGTCGTTTTTGATGTAGAAATTCCACACCCCCCCCTTTTTTTTTTGGCCATGCTGTGTGGCTTACAGGATCTTAGTTCCCCAGGGCTTAAACCTCCACCCTCGTCAGTCCCAGCCACACAGAGTCCCAGCCACGGGACTGCCAGGGAATTCCCTCACCTTTGCTTTGATTCTCTCACTTGAGTTCTTTTTCTCTTCATGTGTGCAATTTTGGGGGATGGGAATGTATATATACATGTATATGTATGGTTTTTTAAAGAGTATCTTTTTTTTTTGGTTTTAAAATTTGGTAACTTTTTAAAATTAGTATTGAAATTATGAAAGAACTCATAGTTTGAAGGAAGTATTAAGCATGCCTGAGTGGTACATGTTTAGAATTTACACTTGACACAGGTATATAAACATCTTGTATCACATTACTGTATGTTATTTTTAAGCGCTGAAATTCATAGTTTGCTTCAAACCCAAGGTTGTGACATTTATGATTATAAAGTGATTGAGTCGTGTGTCAGTTACATATGGTGTGCTCAGAAAGTCATGTCTGTCCACAAAGTTTATTATTTTAGACACTTCGATAATATTTATGCTGTTTTAATGGAAAATCTTGTTCTGAATCTTTTAATGAGAAATTTTGCTACCAGGAAAAACCCTTTGTCCACTAATTTATTCCTCCCTCTCCTTAATTTTGTCACCTGCTTCTGCTAGCAGCAAGCCTGTTTGGTGTTTGAAGTCCAGTGCAGGTTGGCTGATTCGACTGGGGAGTTAGTCGTTACCCAGGAAGACAGCTGGCGGGTTCATTTCACCTGAGTTTCAGGTTTGCTCATGAAGGAGCCTGTTAGCAGGTAACGCGTCTGGAAGGGCCCCAGGGCCCCAGGATGAGGACATGGTGAGGTTGGTTTAATGTGCTTGGGATGAGGTTACTGTGCCCTTTCCGTGTTGCCCTGTGCTCGCTGCCCCCGTGGGCGAGGCTGCCCGGCACACAACAGTTCTTGCTCCCATAGGAGCCTCTTCGGGGCTGGACGGCTGCACGTGCTTCCCTGCCTGGCTCCCACTGTGAAAGCCACGGGGCTGCCGCTCTGTTCTTCGTGCCAGTGTGGCCCTGTCCCTGGCCCCAGACTGGTCCCAGGCTTTGGGAAGGGAGTCCGCGGGAGTGCCCTGGGGAGCAGCCCAGTGGTCACTCCAGGGGAAGATGCTCAGGCCTGATTTCTCACCCGGAAGGCCTGGTGCTGCTGCGGGATTCTCCGCTTGCTCTGTGCTTGGGTGCCGTGAGAGTCGAAGCATACTCTGGGCTGGGTCCAGATCTTCAGGGGATACAGCGGACAGCAGAGGAGTGCTAGGGGGCCCAAGAAGTGAGGGCGGAGCTCTCCTTGGGCTGTGTCATGCGGAGGGGCCCGTGGTGGGGACACCCGCCTTTATCTGGGCAGAGGGAGGATGGGGCCGAGTTCTGCCCCTCCCTGGTGGGACAGCCTCTTGCCGGGCGGGCACCACCATGCCTGAGGGTCTGCCTTCACCCTTGGAGGTCAACGTGGGAGGTCACTGGGGCAGGCCAGGCAGTGTGGCTGTGTGAGATGCTTGGCCTGTGGTTGAACGTCTGCCGTCCACACTCCCCTGTCCCAGGTCTCCAAGCCGGTGACCCAGGTGGTTAGATGAGAGGAGAGAACTTACCCTCAGCCAGGTGCAGGCGTGTCATCAATCAAACACGAGTGTCCCATCGTCTGACACTTACCCTCCTTCCTTCTGGCCGTCTGACCCTGGGCCAGGCCTCCAGTCCGGTGACCCTCAGCTCGGTGCAGGCGGGTCTTCGGCAGCGCGGTCCTCCAGTCCTGCCAGCCCTGAAGTGTGTGCCCTGGACACTCTTGGGGCCAGTGGCAGTCCGGGCACTGTGGCCAGGAATCCGGGGCTGTGAGTCAGTGGCAGAACTGGTCCCTGACTTCCTGGTTAAGCCTTTAATTCTCCTGAACGCTTGTTTTTGCTTCTTTCAAGTTGTTGTACTTGGGCCACGGTCAGCAGCCGTGGGCGTTTCCTGCGCCAGTGGCACCGCCGCGCCCCCTCCTCTGTCCCACCCCCTCTCGAGCGTGGCCTTTGGCAAAGGGACTGGGTGGGCAGGCGCTGGGCCCCTGTGCTGCGTCCTGGGCGGGGCAGAGAGGTGGAAAGGGCCTGTGTTATCTTTCCCCGAGGAGGGCTATTCAGAGATCATGAGAGTTTGACAAGAACCCTTACTCAGGTGGCCTGAAAAGAAAGTTCTGTAGAGTGAGGCCGGGCAGGCCCTTTAGGGAGCCAGGACCCCCGGTGACAACCGACAACCAGGAGCCGCTCTGGCTCTGCTGCTGCCGCGAGAGCAGGGGAACGCTTTTGTCTGCCGAGCATGGGACCTCCCCCTGGGGGTTCACATCTCACCTCAGTTCTGGGTGTTGGGAGAGTGTGTTGCTTGTCCCCAAGTCCTGGCCCCTGGCGTGCACGGTGGGCACCTGGACCAGGTGTGGGCGGCACTGGTGAAATGGTTTTGTGCCTGTGTTTTCCCGGTGACAGCTTCCGCTGGGTACCCTTTGGCGTCCTCCAGTTCGAATTTAATAAACCGCAGCTGGGCGAGGAGAGAGCCCCTGTTCAGTGGCCTTGCTCCAGGCACTGTGGTGCTGCTTGTCATTGCTGCTGACAAAGTGACAGCTGCTCACGCACAGCCCTGACTCAGCAGGAAGTGTGTGCTGGCCGCAGGCGCTCTGCAGGGCGGGTGGCCCCGCGTTGGGTCCAGCGGGGATGAGGTGTGGAGGCCGCCTGTTCCCTCCTCCTGGGATGTGCTTCCTCCTCGCAGATCAGGGAGCGGGGGGATGCCAGGGACTTAGAGGAGGTGTAGCATGTTTTGATCTTGGAGAAACTGTCTGAAATTTTGGGTTTTCAGTGTTGAAAAAAGGGAATCAGTCTGTCAGTAGAAGACTATTTTCTCTCTGAGGGTTATTTCTAAGCAAACAGTTGTATTTGAATTTTAGCATAGTCCAGTGATGTTTCAGTTTAGAAACTTTGTTTCCCAGCTGAGAATTCAAGCAGTCAGTTCCCACTGTGGCCATGGAATCAGTCACCTGCGGAGGTTTCTAAACGTCCAGGTGGCCACCCCAGGCTGGAGACCCTCCTCAGCAGGCGCTTTTGCCATGTGCTGTGGGGCATGTGGGTTGTGACCAGCTGGGGAAGGCTATTCTCCTTGGTGGTATGACTGGGATGTGGGGGCCAGTCATCTGGATGGAAAGTAACTCTCATGCTCCTTCTTGGGGAGGCTCGTTAATAGATTTGGAGATGCAAGGATTGGACCTTAGTCTCTTGCTGTGACTTTCCGATAGTCCAGGGGCCTATGGTGAGAGAACTAAACCGCAGTTCTGCCTGTTATTGTCCACAAAGCGCCTAGGCCTTATTCACAGATCAAACTCATGGTCACAGTTACTTTAGGCTAGGCAACAGGTCGGGGGGTGGGAGTAGGAAAGAGGTTTTCCTCCAAAGCATTAGACTGCCGTTGATATACATAAAATTTGGAGAAGCTGAAAGATTGTCGTGGTAAGTGTATTTCAAGAGGAGTAGAAAGGTGTCTGTTATCCTTCAGTTATAAAGATTATGTTTGTGGGAAACATTAGGGAAATATTTCCAGGAGGAATGGCTTAAGCAGTTTAAAAATTTTCAAAGGATGTATGTTGTTGGAGAAGGAACGAGAGAGAGACACTTAAATTCACTCAGTTTTGTACCTACTGTGTGCAAGGAACGAGAGAGAAACACTTAGGCTCACTCAGTTTTGTACCTACTCTGTGCAGTGCATCTTCTAGATAGTGTGGGCAGGGAGGCTGCTGTGGAGCTGGCATCCTTGATGCATGCCTGAACCACCTTGAGGGGAGTAGGGGGTTAAGTGGGGGACCTGCATTCACCTGGAGGTGTGGTCCTCAAGCCTTTCAAATGCTGATTCACCCTCAGGGGCAGTTGAGTGAACTAACTTGTATCATAGCACCATCGGGTTTAAATGGAGAAATGTGTCTGTCACGTACACATCCCAGGTCTCCATGCTGGCAGCTCTCCGCGAGTTGTTTCTTAGGAGCGCCTTCCTTCCTCTTCCCGTGGGGTCTTCTTCCTAGGCTCATTTCTTGGAGAAAGTGAGTAGAAGATGAGGAACTGTCCACATGCCTTGTAACTTCATTTGCTCTTCCAGGCCTCTGTGAAAGGACCCAGCATCATGATTTCGTGGAGAGTGCAGTTTGTCCTCAGGACAAACCTGCTGTGTCCCGTGCTGACGTCTTACTGGGACGTCGCCCTCACAGCTGTTGTCCAGCCGTCTTTGCTCACCTTCCACAGCAGGCACGCTTCTGCCCNCCCCCCCCTTTTTTTTTTGGCCATGCTGTGTGGCTTACAGGATCTTAGTTCCCCAGGGCTTAAACCTCCACCCTCGTCAGTCCCAGCCACACAGAGTCCCAGCCACGGGACTGCCAGGGAATTCCCTCACCTTTGCTTTGATTCTCTCACTTGAGTTCTTTTTCTCTTCATGTGTGCAATTTTGGGGGATGGGAATGTATATATACATGTATATGTATGGTTTTTTAAAGAGTATCTTTTTTTTTTGGTTTTAAAATTTGGTAACTTTTTAAAATTAGTATTGAAATTATGAAAGAACTCATAGTTTGAAGGAAGTATTAAGCATGCCTGAGTGGTACATGTTTAGAATTTACACTTGACACAGGTATATAAACATCTTGTATCACATTACTGTATGTTATTTTTAAGCGCTGAAATTCATAGTTTGCTTCAAACCCAAGGTTGTGACATTTATGATTATAAAGTGATTGAGTCGTGTGTCAGTTACATATGGTGTGCTCAGAAAGTCATGTCTGTCCACAAAGTTTATTATTTTAGACACTTCGATAATATTTATGCTGTTTTAATGGAAAATCTTGTTCTGAATCTTTTAATGAGAAATTTTGCTACCAGGAAAAACCCTTTGTCCACTAATTTATTCCTCCCTCTCCTTAATTTTGTCACCTGCTTCTGCTAGCAGCAAGCCTGTTTGGTGTTTGAAGTCCAGTGCAGGTTGGCTGATTCGACTGGGGAGTTAGTCGTTACCCAGGAAGACAGCTGGCGGGTTCATTTCACCTGAGTTTCAGGTTTGCTCATGAAGGAGCCTGTTAGCAGGTAACGCGTCTGGAAGGGCCCCAGGGCCCCAGGATGAGGACATGGTGAGGTTGGTTTAATGTGCTTGGGATGAGGTTACTGTGCCCTTTCCGTGTTGCCCTGTGCTCGCTGCCCCCGTGGGCGAGGCTGCCCGGCACACAACAGTTCTTGCTCCCATAGGAGCCTCTTCGGGGCTGGACGGCTGCACGTGCTTCCCTGCCTGGCTCCCACTGTGAAAGCCACGGGGCTGCCGCTCTGTTCTTCGTGCCAGTGTGGCCCTGTCCCTGGCCCCAGACTGGTCCCAGGCTTTGGGAAGGGAGTCCGCGGGAGTGCCCTGGGGAGCAGCCCAGTGGTCACTCCAGGGGAAGATGCTCAGGCCTGATTTCTCACCCGGAAGGCCTGGTGCTGCTGCGGGATTCTCCGCTTGCTCTGTGCTTGGGTGCCGTGAGAGTCGAAGCATACTCTGGGCTGGGTCCAGATCTTCAGGGGGTACAGCGGACAGCAGAGGAGTGCCAGGGGGCCCAAGAAGTGAGGGCGGAGCTCTCCTTGGGCTGTGTCATGCGGAGGGGCCCGTGGTGGGGACACCCGCCTTTATCTGGGCAGAGGGAGGATGGGGCCGAGTTCTGCCCCTCCCTGGTGGGACAGCCTCTTGCCGGGCGGGCACCACCATGCCTGAGGGTCTGCCTTCACCCTTGGAGGTCAACGTGGGAGGTCACTGGGGCAGGCCAGGCAGTGTGGCTGTGTGAGATGCTTGGCCTGTGGTTGAACGTCTGCCGTCCACACTCCCCTGTCCCAGGTCTCCAAGCCGGTGACCCAGGTGGTTAGATGAGAGGAGAGAACTTACCCTCAGCCAGGTGCAGGCGTGTCATCAATCAAACACGAGTGTCCCATCGTCTGACACTTACCCTCCTTCCTTCTGGCCGTCTGACCCTGGGCCAGGCCTCCAGTCCGGTGACCCTCAGCTCGGTGCAGGCGGGTCTTCGGCAGCGCGGTCCTCCAGTCCTGCCAGCCCTGAAGTGTGTGCCCTGGACACTCTTGGGGCCAGTGGCAGTCCGGGCACTGTGGCCAGGAATCCGGGGCTGTGAGTCAGTGGCAGAACTGGTCCCTGACTTCCTGGTTAAGCCTTTAATTCTCCTGAACGCTTGTTTTTGCTTCTTTCAAGTTGTTGTACTTGGGCCACGGTCAGCAGCCGTGGGCGTTTCCTGCGCCAGTGGCACCGCCGCGCCCCCTCCTCTGTCCCACCCCCTCTCGAGCGTGGCCTTTGGCAAAGGGACTGGGTGGGCAGGCGCTGGGCCCCTGTGCTGCGTCCTGGGCGGGGCAGAGAGGTGGAAAGGGCCTGTGTTATCTTTCCCCGAGGAGGGCTATTCAGAGATAATGAGAGTTTGACAAGAACCCTTACTCAGGTGGCCTGAAAAGAAAGTTCTGTAGAGTGAGGCCGGGCAGGCCCTTTAGGGAGCCAGGACCCCCGGTGACAACCGAGAACCAGGAGCCGCTCTGGCTCTGCTGCTGCCGCGAGAGCAGGGGAACGCTTTTGTCTGCCGAGCATGGGACCTCCCCCTGGGGGTTCACATCTCACCTCAGTTCTGGGTGTTGGGAGAGTGTGTTGCTTGTCCCCAAGTCCTGGCCCCTGGCGTGCACGGTGGGCACCTGGACCAGGTGTGGGCGGCACTGGTGAAATGGTTTTGTGCCTGTGTTTTCCCGGTGACAGCTTCCGCTGGGTACCCTTTGGCGTCCTCCAGTTCGAATTTAATAAACCGCAGCTGGGCGAGGAGAGAGCCCCTGTTCAGTGGCCTTGCTCCAGGCACTGTGGTGCTGCTTGTCATTGCTGCTGACAAAGTGACAGCTGCTCACGCACAGCCCTGACTCAGCAGGAAGTGTGTGCTGGCCGCAGGCGCTCTGCAGGGCGGGTGGCCCCGCGTTGGGTCCAGCGGGGATGAGGTGTGGAGGCCGCCTGTTCCCTCCTCCTGGGATGTGCTTCCTCCTCGCAGATCAGGTAGCGGGGGGATGCCAGGGACTTACAGGAGGTGTAGCATGTTTTGATCTTGGAGAAACTGTCTGAAATTTTGGGTTTTCAGTGTTGAAAAAAGGGAATCAGTCTGTCAGTAGAAGACTATTTTCTCTCTGAGGGTTATTTCTAAGCAAACAGTTGTATTTGAATTTTAGCATAGTCCAGTGATGTTTCAGTTTAGAAACTTTGTTTCCCAGCTGAGAATTCAAGCAGTCAGTTCCCACTGTGGCCATGGAATCAGTCACCTGCGGAGGTTTCTAAACGTCCAGGTGGCCACCCCAGGCTGGAGACCCTCCTCAGCAGGCGCTTTTGCCATGTGCTGTGGGGCATGTGGGTTGTGACCAGCTGGGGAAGGCTATTCTCCTTGGTGGTATGACTGGGATGTGGGGGCCAGTCATCTGGATGGAAAGTAACTCTCATGCTCCTTCTTGGGGAGGCTCGTTAATAGATTTGGAGATGCAAGGATTGGACCTTAGTCTCTTGCTGTGACTTTCCGATAGTCCAGGGGCCTATGGTGAGAGAACTAAACCGCAGTTCTGCCTGTTATTGTCCACAAAGCGCCTAGGCCTTATTCACAGATCAAACTCATGGTCACAGTTACTTTAGGCTAGGCAACAGGTCGGGGGGTGGGAGTAGGAAAGAGGTTTTCCTCCAAAGCATTAGACTGCCGTTGATATACATAAAATTTGGAGAAGCTGAAAGATTGTCATGGTAAGTGTATTTCAAGAGGAGTAGAAAGGTGTCTGTTATCCTTCAGTTATAAAGATTATGTTTGTGGGAAACATTAGGGAAATATTTCCAGGAGGAATGGCTTAAGCAGTTTAAAAATTTTCAAAGGATGTATGTTGTTGGAGAAGGAACGAGAGAGAGACACTTAAATTCACTCAGTTTTGTACCTACTGTGTGCAAGGAACGAGAGAGAAACACTTAGGCTCACTCAGTTTTGTACCTACTCTGTGCAGTGCATCTTCTAGATAGTGTGGGCAGGGAGGCTGCTGTGGAGCTGGCATCCTTGATGCATGCCTGAACCACCTTGAGGGGAGTAGGGGGTTAAGTGGGGGACCTGCATTCACCTGGAGGTGTGGTCCTCAAGCCTTTCAAATGCTGATTCACCCTCAGGGGCAGTTGAGTGAACTAACTTGTATCATAGCACCATCGGGTTTAAATGGAGAAATGTGTCTGTCACGTACACATCCCAGGTCTCCATGCCGGCAGCTCTCCGCGAGTTGTTTCTTAGGAGCGCCTTCCTTCCTCTTCCCGTGGGGTCTTCTTCCTAGGCTCATTTCTTGGAGAAAGTGAGTAGAAGATGAGGAACTGTCCACATGCCTTGTAACTTCATTTGCTCTTCCAGGCCTCTGTGAAAGGACCCAGCATCATGATTTCGTGGAGAGTGCAGTTTGTCCTCAGGACAAACCTGCTGTGTCCCGTGCTGACGTCTTACTGGGACGTCGCCCTCACAGCTGTTGTCCAGCCGTCTTTGCTCACCTTCCACAGCAGGCACGCTTCTGCCCTTCTTCAGCAATTCTTTGAGCCCCTGCGTGTGGCACACGGCCCTGTGGGTGCTTCCTGACAGAGGCCCAGCTGTTGGCTCCTGCTCCGGCCTGCCCGGGAGCAGCTGGCCCCAAGAGAGTGGCTTCAGGGAGGCCTTGTCAGTGTGCCTTGTTGCTCGTTTATCTTTTGTGTGGATGGTGGCAGCAAAAAAGGTGCAGGTCGTCCTGTGTTCTGGGCCTGGTGGTAGGGAACTTGGGAGCCCCACAATGTCCATTTCCTCCCTGGAGGCCCTTCCTCCCCACCGAAGGCTCAGGTGCTGTCTCGCGTACTCACCTGTGTTCAGTGTCATCTTCATACCCTGTGAAAGTTGTATTTCATTCGACAGGATCAGCAGCTCGTTTTCCCTGCGCCAGAGAGCTGGTACCGTGGAGATAATCTGTTGACTCAAAGCCGGCCCCACCACGGTCAGAAGGGCCAGCCAGCACTGGCTTGTCTCATGATGTGCAGACCTGTCGTGCCACCCCTGGGGAAGGCCACACGTTAGCCGTCCAGGGGGCAAGGTGTGGTGGGGATGTGGGCACAGACCTGGGCGGTCAGCTGCCGGGCCACACTGGTCGGCCCCTGTCCCCAGTCACGGCGAGTTAAAGGTCTTCACACCCCGAAGTTCGTCCTGGGGCAGGGCCTCTGCGGCAGCACCCTGGGAGGATCAGACTCTAGAACCAGCCACCACTGTCCCCTCCGATGCTTACTGCACTGAAGAGAGGAGGTGCTTTTGTTTACGTTCAATTGATAACCTTAGTACGTCAGTGTTTTTTAATTGATTTTTTTAAAAAACATGCAGTCGTCTCTTAAAATAGGAAAGATACGCATTTAGGTTATTTTACAATGTAGTTCAAAAAGTGACATTAAAAAAAATTAAATTTTTAAAGAAAAGCACTCTTGATTGAAATCTTTATAAAAGTTTTGAACACCTGGAATCATGTGAAATCTGTTTTTGGAGTCATGTTCCGTTGTGGCAGGTCACGGAAAGCGGCTGAGCACACTGAGCCCATGGTTACTCGAAGGGTTACTTGGAGCCATCTGGTTTAGAGCAGTTTGTTTCTGTACCAGGTGGACACCAGATGTTTAGTATAAACAGTCTAACCAGAAGTTCCCGTGGAAAGCGCACCTGCTCGTCCAGCCTGGTGGAAACTTAGCATGGTAGTCACTGGGGCATCTCCTATACTGGGCACTTGCTTTCTCGGTCAGTACCTTCCTTAAGCCTCTTGGGAGCCCAGGGAGCTGGGGGGGAGGACAGAGGTGCCCGATGTCGCCTGGGTGGATGCTCAGGTAGCGCAGGTGACGAGGAAGCCAGGGCTCCAAGGCTCTCAGTCACTCGGCTTCACTGGTGCTGTGCCGCGGCCACCCCACTGGTGAGGTGGGGGCCACTCTGGACTGGGGCTGCCGCTTGGGTGGGGGACTGCTGTGGGCTGCAGGACCCCTGGGTGGCGCGTCACTGCTTTGGGAGGACTCACCTTCCTGTGGCCTTGGCTGATGTCAGCCCCTGTCTTGCTTTTGGTCGTCCTTACCTACTTTTATTGCAGCATAGTTGATTTACGGTGTTGTGTTGATTTTCTAGAACGTTCTTCTCCATTATGGTTTATCACAGGCTATTGGCGGTATAGCGCTCCGTGGTGTGCAGCAGGTTCTTGCTGTTTATCCGTTCTGTGTGTAATGGCTTACGTCTGCTAACCCCAGCCTCCCACCCCCTTCTCCCCTCAGCCCATCTCCCTCGGCGACCACAGGTCCGTCCGTCTGTCTGTCTGTGCGGCCGCTTCTGTTTTGTCGGTACGTTCCTTTGTGTTGTGTTTTAGACTGGGTCGTTTTCAGATTTAGATGTGAGTGATGCCGTGCTGACCTTCTCTGTACCGTCCCACGTTTAGTATATGTGCTGCTGAAGCCAGCACTCCGATCGTTACAAGTGTTTACTCTTCTTCGATTTGGCCTCTTCTCTGATCCATGTTCCACACAGGAATGGTTCCTGTTAATAAATGGAACATATCTATTTGATGTTGAGCAGGACCCCGCTGTGATCCTGTCTGAAGTGTCAGACTCCTGGGACCCACGCTAGCTGGTGGACCCCAAGGAGCAGTCATCCGGGTCCCAGGGTCCTTCACCTGGTCTTGGTGTAGTAGCTAAGTGGTGTCCTCTGAATAGTGGAAAGGGTGAAACCACATTTTAAAGTGTGGTATTGCCTTTGTTAATGATTTTGAAGATCGTGAGTGATCATTACAGACATTTGGGACAGTGACATGAAGCAGCAGCTAAGGAAGCCTGGAATCTCACTGCCTGGAGGTCGGCACTGTTGAGGTTGTAGCAGGTGGGGGCCGCGAGCACCTGGGGCTCTCAGCATGATGCTTGGGCTGGCTTTGCAGTCCAGAGGCTGGGCCGTCTCTCCGTACCTCGGTTCCCCTACCTCCAGGGTCAGTCGGACAAAGGCCTGGCCCATAGTGAGTGCAGATTGTCACCAGGATCAGCACGTGAGCTGTGGACGGCATGCAGCCTGCTTGAAGGTTCTGAGTGGCCTCCTGTCATTCAATATTCTTTGGGTGGCAGCATGCATTGCATTGCGTGGCCCTATTGTATGTAAGCAACACCCCCCCGTCCCGTCATCGCAGGTTTATTTCTGTGCTTACGAACCACGTTGGCAGCAGTGCAGCTTCTGTGCCAAGTTGGGGACATAGCCCAGGAGGCCCAGGCACACAGGGGCAGGGCTGTCTGCCCGCGCTGCCCGCATCACCTGTTCCCGTGCCCCCTGAGTCCATGGCGAGTGGCTTGCACACAGCAGTTCCCGCACTCTCCCCTCTGGACAGGTGCCCTGTGGCTGGTCACAGCCACACGGCCGCCTGCATCAACACACAGGCCTGGAGGTTTTGTTGAAAGTCTGGTTCTGCTCGTGTGATCTTCAGAAACGGCTCTCTTGTCCTTGTCTTTAACATTCCTGTTTTTCCCCAAGTTTCCCCGTCTGCTGTTTCTCCCCTTTTTAGGTGGGAATATTCCCATGATATATGTATGTGAGTTTTTTACATGTAATCGCCATCACATCCTTATCCATCACACCACACTTACCTTGTTTGTTACTCACTTTAAAACTTTCTTGAGTGTATCGATCCTCTGAGGTTTGAGATGCTTTATGTAGGAATATTCGCTGATCTCTTCCTCTGGGCAGGAGCTGCCCTGCACGCCGGGGTGGGGGGGCGGACAGGATGCCGGCAGATGGAAGAGTAGGTGTTTCTTGGTCGCCCCAGTCTTGCTTTGCAATTGTGTTGCGTATTTCACAAGGTCCTGCCCCAAGACTGTGGGCTCAGGGAAGGCAATGGCACCCCACCCCAGTACTCTTGCCTGGAAAATCCAATGGACGGAGGAGCCTGGTGGGCTGCAGTCCATGAGGTCGCTAACAGTCGGACAGACTGAGCGACTTCACTTTCACTTTTCTCTTTCATGCACTGGAGAAGGAAATGGCAACCCACTCCAGTGTTCTTGCCTGGAGAATCCCAGGGATGGGGGAGCCTGGTGGGCTGCCGTCTATGGGGTCACACAGAGTCGGACACAACTGAAGTGACTTAGCAGCAGCAGCCCTAAAGTAGTAACTTCCTGCTGTCTTGCCATTGTGTTTCTCTTTTGAGGAGTGCCTTTATCTGTGGCCAAATGTGCATCCCAGGGAATCCTGGACTGCATGCTTCCACTGGGACCTCTCGTGTTTCTACGGCACCTGGAGAGGGGAATGTCCATTTCTGGCCTCTGGACAGCTGAGCCTTGCCTCGCAGCGCAGCACCATGGGCAGTGGGCGGGGGGGAGCTCTTGTTCACAGGGAGGACGTGTGGGAGGGCCCTTGGACCAGCGTGGCCACGAGACCTTCCTGCGGAAAGGGAGGCAGAGGGCTTCATGGGTGCTCCCCTGTGGCAGGGTGCCTGTGCTGGGAGCACCTGGGGGGAGGGGAAAGCAGGTGGTGTGCGGGCCAGGTGCCCACCCCAGCAACACAGGATGCCCCAAGACCCCACTCCATCGTACCTGTGGAGACGAGCCCTAGCTGAGGTCTCCCAGGGTCTGTGGGGCGGGCATCCCTCACCCTCCAGGGAACGCCGGTGCCCAGGCCTGCACTTGCCCCACGTGCAGAGTGGTTGGTGCTGTGGCTCGCAGTGCTGCCACTGGCCAGCCTTTGGGACAATTTTTCCAGATGTCCTGTGGGAACTAAAAACTAAATGTCGGCGGAACCAGATTTTCTGTCCGTCATTTCCTTTCTCCCAGCTAACTCAGCATGTTTTCTTCCGAGCAAGTTGGACTGCATTCTTTAGGAAGGTATGATGGCTGTTTGTACTGGTGGCTGAAATAGAAGTTGAGTGGTGCTTGGCCACACCTGCTCCCGGGAAACTGGTGCTTTCCTGGGCTCAGACCAGGCAGGCAGGCTCCTGGCTGCATAGGCAGTTCCATCCATCATGTGCTGAGGCTCAGGGGCATCTTGGGAGACTCAGCCAAATGCGTCTGGGAGATGTCATTCTAGTACTACTTGGGAGATCTGGCGCAGTGCATCCTGGTAGATACTGAAGTGCATCTCAGGGGACGTGGCTCAGTGATTCTGGGACACTTGGCCCCAGGCAGTGATATTCCTTATGTGATGAGTTTGATTTTGAAGTAGTATGTTGTTCAGTTGCTCAGTTGTGTCCAACTCTTTGTGATGCCATGGACTGCTTGAATTAGTATATTTCATTATTTACCAAAACTCATAACTTCTGAGCTGGCTGTATGGTGATTTTTTTTATTTTTTAAGGATGCTGCAGAGAACGTCTGAGTTCCTCCTGACCCCTGGATGTACATCTGTAAAGCCCTGCAGTGGGGACTTGGTGATCTGAGGGTTAACTCGTTTCTCTCACCTAGAGGCTGCTTTGTCCTTAGGCATTTGGCGTTAGACAAATGACATGCTGTCTAGAGAGAAGGGTATTTAAATTACATTGCTGTACTCTGGGTTGCCAAAAGGAAGCCCTCTGGGGAACCTTATATATTTGACATGTATTTGCAGTGTGTAATTGGAACCGTGAGAAAGGTTTTTTGTTCAGTGCGATTGAAGAGTTTTCTTATTTTAAACCTATTGAATCTGGAAAGAGCTGTTAGTTTTTGAATTTTTTCTTCTGATAATGGCTTCTTATAAAAGTTTAGGGCAAAGACTATGTCTCCTTCATATACCACCCAAAGTTCAGTAATTACTCCGTACCCTGTGTGGACCAGGGCTGATCTGTCTCTTGTCTTCCTGTCCCCGGATATCTGAACTAGAAGCCCAACTCATCCTTCTGCACAGAAGAGCCTGGTGATGAAGGCTGAGAGGTTGGGGGCAGCCACAGGCCCTGCCCAGCAGCAGCAGCAGCAGCAGCAGCAGTCCCAACCCCATCCTTCTACCCGCCTGGGGCCTGGTACTGCCAGCACCTTTGGGTGAATTGAAGCCGAGAGCCTCATTTTCCAGTTTTCTTGTTGAAGACATCTGTCCTCTCTCTCTCTCTCCTGCTGAGCGATTTTACTTTAGGTAAATCAAAGCCCTTGTCAGTGACCGTGAGGCAGGTGTCCCAGCATTGCTGTCAGTGGCCATGTAGTCCCCTCCCAGACTCCAGTCCAGCAGCGAGGCCTGTGTTTATTGCTGGCAGCACTTCTTCCAGCCCATCCTAAAAGAAACCAGTCCTGAATATTAATTGGGGGGACTGATGATGAAGCTCCAATACTTTGGCCGCCTGATGTGAAGAGCTGACTCAGGGGAAAAGACCCTGATGCAGGGAAAGATTGAAGGCAGGAAGAGGAGGAGACGACAGAGAATGAGATGGTTGGATGGCATCAGCGACTCGATGGACATGAGTTTGAGCACGCTCCGGGAGCTGGTGATGGACAGGGACGCCTGGCGTTCTGCAGTCTATGGGGTCTCAAAGAGTCGGACATGACTGAGTAACTGAGCGCTTCTTCACCTGTACCTGGGTCTCAGCCACTGGTGTTTGTGGCAGGTGTAATGGAGGGGTCACCGGAGCTTTCTAGAGAAAGAATTTGAAACCGCCTGTGCCGAGAACTGGGGGGCAGACTCACCAGGGAGCTGCAGCAGCCTGGTCGCAGGGGTGGGCAGGGCTGGCAGTGAAGCCCTGAGTCCCAGGCGGGCCCAGGTCTCTGCTTCTCTGACCTAGCTGGGCGGATCCAGAGCAGTCAGAGCCTTCGCGTCTTGAGGGCCGGTAGCTACCCGAGCACATCTCATGGGCACGTGTGGGTGCCAGGGACCAAAGTTGGGGTTTGCGGGGGCCACCTTGCTACACAGGACTCAGAACCCATGCTTTGTACTGCTGCTTTCTCTCTCAAGTAGGGCTGAGCGTGAGTGCAGCGTACGGCTCCCAGTGCCCTTTCACAGCTGGCTTCCTTCCATTCCTTGGGGCAGAGAAGTGGGCCAGATAGCCCTGTGTTCAGACCTCCAAGTGTGTCGACTTTCCCATCAACAAATGCCAGTCAGCCGTGTGAGGTCTCTCACTGTGCTGAGGCAGACCTCTGTTAGTGGGCACAGGTCACAGTGTGTGTCCTCTTCTTTGTGACTGGTTGCCCTTAGAAGCCATCTCACTCTGACTCCGGCATCAGGTGCCGCCACCCGCTCAGGAGCCTTGGGGGCCAGCTGGTCAAGGGTGAGGCTGTGTCCTTGTGGAAGTGGACTCCTCAGGGCAGTAGCTGGGTGTGATGTCCACCTGAAAGGGTGAGGCTGTGTCCTTGAGGAGGTGGGCTTCTCAGGGCAGTAGCTGGGTGAGACGTCCACCTGAAAGGGTGAGGCTGTGTCCTTGAGGAGGTGGGCTTCTCAGGGCAGTAGCTGGGTGAGACGTCCACCTGAAAGGATGAGGCTGTGTCCTTGTGGAGGTGGGCTCCTCAGGGCAGTAGCTGGGTGTGACGTCCACCTGAAAGGGTGAGGCTGTGTCCTTGTGGAGGTGGGCTCCTCCCGGGGGTCCCTGAGGATTTCTCAGGGCAGTAGCTGGGTGAGACGTCCACCTGAAAGGGTGAGGCTGTGTCCTTGAGGAGGTGGGCTCCTCAGGGCAGTAGCTGGGTGTGACGTCCACCTGAAAGGGTGAGGCTGTGTCCTTGTGGAGGTGGGCTTCTTTTGGGGGTCCCTGAGGATTTCTCAGGGCATTAGCTGGGTGAGACGTCCTGAAAGGGTGAGGCTGTGTCCTTGTGGAGGTGGGCTCCTCCCGGGGGTCCCTGAGGATTTCTCAGGGCAGTAGCTGGGTGAGACGTCCACCTGAAAGGGTGAGGCTGTGTCCTTGAGGAGGTGGGCTCCTCCCGGGGGTCCCTGAGGATTTCTCAGGGCAGTAGCTGGGTGAGACGTCCACCTGAAAGGGTGAGGCTGTGTCCTTGAGGAGGTGGGCTCCTCAGGGCAGTAGCTGGGTGAGACGTCCACCTGAAGCACATGTGCCGTTCATAGTTGTCTGTTTGGAAATTGATTTTGTCCAGTGGACCGATAAATTGGGACTCAGCAGTTAGCATCCAGATTTCCCTCAGGCTATAGAGTTGCTGAACAGTCTTCCCCAGAAGTGTCTGGGCAGCTGGGTAAAGTGGTGATTTTAGAGAGTGTGGCGAGGCAGTGACTCTGAGTTTATACGATGCGACCCGTTAAGGTGCCATAGCCTGTTAGTTTTGACATGCGTTGGGCTGTGAATAGGCTACCCTCTTAGCACAGAGAGTATGAGCAACACTAGAAAACTGAGAGTAATTTCAAGTAAAGTAGAACTTCCCCAGGTAAGACAAATGAAGGCCAATTTTAAGCGTTACAGCTTTAGTTTCAAGTTGAGATAATAATTTTTAAATGGCTAATTAGAGTTAACCACTTTGTCTGAAATAGCTGTGGTCGTGTCCTCTGCTTTGGTTTGGCATTTGTACATGCTTTGTGTTTTATTTTTTATTTTATTGTATTGACGTATGGTTGATTTACAATATCACGTTAGTTTCAGATGGAGAGCACGGTGGTTTAGTGTTTCATATATATACGCATATACACACACGTTTTCAGATTTTTTTCCCCCTAGAGGATATTATAGACTATACTGAGTATAGTTCCATGTTGGCTATTTTATTTTTATTTAGAAAGCTGTTTAGTTTTGGCTGCTCTGGGGCTCTGGTGCGGTGCTCGGACCCTCCAGTTGCAGCAAGCGAGGGCTGCGCGCCGGCTGCGGCACGGGGGTGAGAAGCAGAGCTCCTGTTGCAGAGCGCAGGCTCTAGGCGCCTGGTCTTGAGTAGCCGCAGCATGAGGGCTCGGTAGCGTGGGCTCGGTAGCTGGGCACACGAGCTAGTTCACACTTTTAAACCCCATTTGTTGTTGTTTAGCCACTGAGTCCAGCTCTCTGTGACCCCGTGGGCCGCAGCACGCCAGCATAAAACTCTATGCATGAGTGTTATATATTTTATTTTCTTCTACAGTAATTTACGTGTCTCTGATAGACAAACCCTTCCCATATACATGAAATACACGAATATGATGAACTTAATAGGCAAATACCGTACAACTGCAGCTCCCTTAAACAGTACAATGTTCTTCCCAGGGGTCTTAAACTCACTCGTCTCTTTATATAAAAAACTACATATGCAGTATTAGAAACTCAGTGAGACATTTTAAAATGGAACCAGAAAGATAATCTGTATGTACTTCCAATTATTTTAAATATCATAGATGATTTATCTAATTAAACATATCTGGGTTATTCCTGAAGTTAGCACAGAATGACCCTGGGCTTGCTTTACTTTGTCATTCTCGTTCTCAGATCTGAAGCTCAGCGAGGTCACAGATGCTCTCTGAGCAGAGTTAGCACACCTGTGTAGTGATGTCCACACTCACTCCCCAGCCGGTGACTGCTTTTGGCCAGAATTAGAAACCATGTATTGTTCGTGGTCCCCTTGACAACAAGACTCTGGGGGCAGGTGGCCTCTGAGTCAGGTACTCTGCTCACCGGACAGTGTCCTGGGTGACGTTGCCCACCCTCCTCTTCCCTCCCCTGATGTGCCAGCCCTTTCCCTCGCTTCTGGCAGCCCCTGTGTCCCTTTGCGTCTCCTAGGACCTGGCAGTGTCCCTTGGGTGTGGCCAGCGGGCATGTCTGTGCCATCCTCTAGGAGTTTGGGGGCAACTTTTCAGGAACATTCTCGCCTGAGTCGAGCTGGTGGGCTTGTGAGCGACTTCCTGAGCAGGTCGTGAGTTTCCGAGCGCCTGGGGTGGGACCGTGGCGTGTGTTGCTCGCGCCAGGCGCTGCGGGGCCATGGTGCAGGCGGGGTGGTGTTGCAGCAGGCGCAGTGTCTGTGGGGCCGGGCACGCTGCTTCAGGGCCAGCTCACAGCCTCTCTCCCCTGTGTACAGTGGTCCCCGTGATCCTAAAGGCTCTGACGTACGAGGAGAAGCGCGGCGCCTGCAGCGTGGGCTCCAACGTCCGGGACGCCGCCTGCTACGTGTGCTGGGCCTTCGCGCGTGCCTACGAGCCTCAGGAGTTGAAGCCGTTCGTCGCGGCGATCTCGAGGTAAAGCCTGTTAACTTGGACTAGTGACAGCATTGGCCGTCTGCTCCTGTGCGGTGAAAACCAGCACAGCCTCATGAAACCAGCACAATACCTTTTCCGTGGCTTCCTGGGCAGAGCATTGAGGGCAGCGGGCTGTGCCAGCCACATGGGCGTGGGCTCCACTTTTAGGATCCGATGTCTGTGCCCGGGAAAGCTTGAAAGAGATGTGCCCCTAGTATAGTGATGTTAGTTTTCTCCCTGTCTCCTGTTGGACTGAAGTGAGTCCCTTTGACATGAAAAGGGAGTTCAGCTGTCCACTTCTGGCTGTTGGTTCCGCGTCATGGTGGAGGAGGAGCTGAGCACTGGGCTGGTCATGGTTGTTAACACCAACCCAGCCACTTTTACTCAGAGATGGATTTTAACATGATCTCCAGTCCTGGAAGCTACCTCCCACCAAGGAGGTGCCCTGCCAAGAGTGGGAGACCCTCAGGCCTCAGAATGTGTCCACAGGGCAACTGTCTCCCTCTGGCCAGTGCAATGGGCTTCCCCATGGTCTGAGCATTAGCAGCGCCTGGGGGAAAGCCGCAGGGGATGGGGGCCGCTCGAGGGTCAGGAGAGGGTTCTCAGGCTCGCTTACTGCTCAGGTCGCGTGGCCAGGCTGTATCTCTCAATCTTGACCCTCATGTGAAGGGAAGGCCTGCAGAGCAGCCTGTGGATTCTGATCCCTGCTCAGGGAGATACACTGCTTCCTAGGGAGTCATAAAAGTGTCTGACTTCTGGCCATGTCCACCCCAGGAGGGGCAGGAGGGCAGGCTGTGGGGGGTGTCTGCGGCCTGAGGCCTGGCTGCAGAGACCCGGCTGCCCGTGCCTTTGTCCCCTGCTCCTGCCCTCACGTATGTTCCCCACTCTCTTGTTGGTCTGCAAAGGTGAGATTGTTTGCTGTGTACTTAATACAGCATCGGGGCGGGTTCTGCCAACTGCTTTCTTGCTCTGCTCCTCAGCTTTTTGGAAGCTGCTTCTATAACGAGAATGAAAGCGCAAGGTGTATTTTGCTCGCTGTTTCCATCAGCAGCCACAGCATGATGAGCCTCTGGATGGGAGCTGTCTCATTCACAGTCGTGGCTTCCCACCCAGCCGAGGTCTTGTGCCCAGGCCCAGGCAGGTCCAGCTCTGCACCTGTCGCACCACCTCTGCCAGAAGCTGACATGCCCCGACTTCGGAGGACGTGGCTTCAAAGGGTCGTTCCCATTTCAGAGTGAAATCATCTCAGCAGGCTTCTAACCTTTGTGGCTGAAAGCACTGAAGGTTGCAGGAACCTGGGCCTCTCCTTTCTCTGGGGACTGTCTTTGGCTCAGCCCAGCCAAAGAGAGAATCAGGATTGAGGGCTGAAGTGTCAGCAGAGGCACTGGACGCAGAGGTGGGTGGTCACCCCTCATAACGTCCTCTGCTTGGGGCAGAAGCTTCTTGCCACCCCATAGGTGAGAGCGTCAGAGTCACAAGACCTCATCGCCACCTTGGAGAGACATAGTGTGACGAGTCCTGAGCCCTGTGGGCACAGATGAGCCAGAGAGCAGGGCTCTCTGCAGGCCCTTGACTTGGGAACGGAGGCTCTTTCAGTCCCAAGCAGACACCGTTGCAGTGCTCATCTCAGCAGAGGTTTTAATGCAGAGTGCCAGTCAGTGCGGGTGCGCAGGAGTGCTGCTGAATGTTAAGCCTGGCCCTCGTGTAACGTGTGACACTCGAAGCATGGTGTCCCGGTGTGGGCGATCCTTCACAGACTCCCATCCACTTCTCCAGGAGGCTGAGGGACACCGCACATCTTACTCCAGGGTGACCCCTGTTACTCAGAAAAGGAAAGACCCTGTCTGGTGTAGGGGTCACATCCTGGAGCTCGTGCCTGTCTGGAGAGGGTGTTGAAGAGACCAGTGACCCCACTGGATAGAAGCCTCTGCGGCCAACCTTCAGGGCAAGGGTGCTGCGGGTCTGCGTGCAGCTGAGGGCCTGGGCAGGCCCTACCAGGGGACCCCCAAGGGCTCTGGAATGTGGGGGGTCGGAGTGGAGGTGGGTGGTCAGGGTACCAGGCTTTCTGAGGTGGGATTTATTTTAAGAAATGGTGCTTGGATTAAAGGACAGATCACAGCTGCAGGGACTGGTGGCCACATTCATCCACAGAAGCTTGTGTGGTTCACTCAGGACCTTTGATCTTGGGGAAGGCTGAATTTCCCTGACGTCTTGGGCACGCCCAAGCGATCGCTGATGAGTTTACACTCACCGAAAGTGCAAGCTGGCAGGGGAGCACAGAGACTCCTGCTTCACAGCCCTCCTAATTTCTCCTAATTGACCCTGGAGTTGGTGCCTTGTGGAGTTTCTGCTCAGAGGGGGCCCCTCTTGTCCCCTGCCCCTGTGCCCATCCCAGGACTGGATTGGCAAGTGCCCACTGGAGCTGTGCCTGGCAGCTTTCTCAGTCCAGTTTGGCAGGTTCCTAGGGAGCCTGTGCTCCAAGCCTTCCCGGTCCATCTCCACGGCAGGCATGGGGGGTGGAGCGGGCGGGCTGGAGGGTGAGTCACGGTGCCATGTGAGCCTTCAGGACGCTGCTGGTGCTCGCCTCCCTGCCTCAGAAGTATCGGTTGGGGTGTGTCCTTCGAGATCTGCCTCCCTTGGTTTGTAATAAGTGACCACATTTTAATTGTCAGCTTTTAAGCCCATTCATCCTGGCACATGATAAAATCTTGAGATCTTCAACTATACTTTCACAAACTCTTCAGTTTGGATCCTGCAAAAGTAGACAGTTGAGATCAAACTATAATTCTGTCAACGAACAAGACACATCTGATGGAGAGAGTCAGGCGGCGGCAATGACGAGGCAGGGCTGGGCGGAGCCCACACAGAGGGAGAGGTCAGCGTGTGGCTGGCCCCCAGCTCAGGCGGCCGGGCCGGGAAGAGCTCGGGTCGGCTGCTCCCCTTCCTGGGGACCGTGAGGAGCTGTCCTTCCACCTCGCCGTCTCTGTTTTAGAAATGCCCCAAAGAACGTTTTTAGGTCAGGACACGACACAGCTTGAGTTAGTGTTGGTCGGATTTGAGAACCTGTGTTTCCTAAGTGTTATACCCAGATTAAGAGATGGAATAATTATCTTCTGAATAAGTAAATCGGGCTTCCTGAGAAGCCAGGCGTAATTTAGGGACGGAGAAACACAAAGTGACAATGGTAGAGGATGGCCGTGTATTTTTTTGAAATAACCTTCTCACCAGAAATCAAAAGCTAATTTGCAAGAAGAAAAGGGGAAAAAGAGCCCTGTTGCCAGCACATGCGCTGGTCGTCCCCTTCCAGCGATTTCCTCACCTGAAACTCTTTTGTAAGCCGAGCTCCTGTTGACATCAACCCTGCAGGGCCCCTCCCGTGCTAGGGGCAGTGCCCAGCTCAGCCTCGCGGAGCAGGCTGGGCAAGCAGGGCAGCGTGGGCAGCGCCTGGGGAGTGGCTCCCAGATCTCTTCCTCGAGGGCAAGATTGTCCTGAAAAATCAGGAAGTGGCAAGCACTGCTCAAAGCTACGTCTTGTTCCCACTCAGCGTTTCTTGATGGCAGACTTCCAGGGGGAAGATAACCTTTTTTGTTTCTTGAGAAAAATTAAGTGGCGGTTACTGACCAGGGTGTTCCCACCTGTTCGCCTGTTAGATCTCCCCTCGGCCTCCATTTTAACTCTGCTGTGATTGAAAGCACCCTGCAGATGCCTTGTGTTTCACCGTCATGTCAGCTGGCTCCTGAGCTTTAATTCTTCTGATTTAGGGAAAAATTTAGCCACAGGCGGGTCTTGCAGTTTATTCCCCAAATAGTGTGACTTGTAGCTTTTAAGCATGGATGGGTAAGAAATCATCCATCTTGATATTTTGAAAAGCATATTTTGAAATGACAAGGTTACTGTAACTCAAGGGAAAATGGATGTTTTTTATTGCCACAAAAATATGACACGAACTAACAAAAATTGAATTTGGGGTGAGATCTGCTCTTTGGTGTACCTGCTAAAAGCCAGGTGCCTGGAACTCGGAGCAGGTCTGGGCATGCAGCTCCCCTGACTCGGACAAGAAAGAAAATCCCTTTCTGTTTGACATAGACCATCCTTCTGTGTTGGGAAATCCTGGTGAAGTATCACCTGAACTCTCCCAGTGAAAGCAAACAGGCGAAGATACCGAGAGCACTCCAGGCCCAGTGGCTGCCGTGTGCTCAGAATGGTCCTTGGCTGGCTGCAGCCTGGCCCCTGCACCCCTCTCAGAAGTGGGTAAAGAGAGCGCAGTCATGCTCTGCCCCGTTCTGCTGAGGAAAACTTCACAACACACAGGACGTGGGGGCCCTGGGGGTATCTCTCATGTTTAAATGTAACCAGTGTTGTCACATGTACTGTCATTTGAAACACGCTAGTATTTCCAGATAAGCCAGTTTCATTCTGAAAGTGTGAAATCAGAACAATTTTCAAAATTTAGTCCACATCAGAACAGTATTAAAACCCTGTTATATTCACAGAGGTATACACAGTGGACTTGTTGAATTAACTTGAGTCTATACTTAAAAGCTGTGCTTTTTAAGTGGTTTTGTTATATTTGTCCGACTGTGTTCTGTGAAGGCTGGTAGAATGTGGATAAAGCAGTAAATATTTTAAGCCATTTACTCAGAAATGCAGAAGCAGCCTGATGGAGGTTTGTGGGCCCATCTGGAGTGCCCCAGGCTCAGGTTCTCAGGCTGTAGCCAATGCCAGCCCTTTGGTAACTGATCTTTGGACAAGCCTCACCCTGCCTGTCTGAGTTGGTGGCCTGGCCCCAGGGCCCTCATGAGCTGTGGGGGTCTGCTCCTGTGACCACAAGGCCAGGGAATGCTCACCGTGAAGGAACAGGGGCCTTGCACCCAGAGGTAGACCGCTGCTTGCCATTCAGGGGGCTTTCTGCTGGAGTTCCATGGCACACAGTCTCTCCAGGAACGACTGCTGTGTGGCTAGTGACCACAGGAGCTGAGCCAACTGGGCTGGGCCTTACTGCGGGGTGTTGTGGGGGGGGGAGGTGCCCACAGACCCACCTGCGGGCGAACATAGAGAGGTGTCTGCAGATGAGTGTAAACAGAATCACCTGCAGTGAGTGCCTGAGCTCGACCTGGACAGCCCCTGCTGTGCCCTTCGTAACTACCAGGTAACCATGGGGAACCTGTGCAAAGAGATTGGAGTAGATAGAGCCCCTTGCCCGTGGCTGGAAGGAGGTAATCCACACCTGATGAAGCTGGGAAGGGTCCTTCAACACAGGAGTTCATTACTGTTCTGGCTTGATTACAACGTAAACATACAGTCTTAAAGCCCAACTGTCTCCGTTTGGCACCACAGGGCAGGCCCCCCAGGCTGACCTGCATGGTGTGGCAGGTGGCGCAGAGGGGAACTTGGACTTGGCCCAGAGGTCTTGGCTGCACCAAGGTTGAAACTGGGCTCAGTCTGTCCTGGGCAGGGCCAGCGTGTCCACAGCTGGGGGTGAGGGGTCTGGGGGTCAGAGGGGTTTGGTGTATAACTTAGCAGTGACCTTGCAGGGGTTACAGTGAACTGTAGATTGGCAGGTGATTCTAAGTTTCTTCTCTATTTTTTTTCCATTTTCTCTTTATTAATAAGTGTTCAATAATTTAAAAACTGTAATTTAGGACAAATAGATTGACAGGAAATTTCAAGAATTCAGTGTGTAATGTGAACTTCTGGTAGTGTTGGCTGGACCAGAGTCAGTGAAAATATGTCCACATATTTCTTCTGTCAGACATTAAAGGAAAACAGAAATTCTTGGTTAGTGTATTTTCCTAGAACACATATGATCTTATGGAGGTGGCGCTAGTCGTAAGGGTGGCCGTCAGTGCAGGAGCTGCTACTCTGTGCTCAAACTGGGGACGCAACCCTTCCAGGGGACCGTCTCCTTTACCGTTGGGTGAGACCAAAGAAATGGACCTTTTAGGGTACCTGTCTCCTCGGACCGTCCGATGGCAGGTACCCCAGTGTTTCTCAGTTTGTGTTGACTTTACTGAATCGTAATCGTGAATGAGTATACATTTATATTATGAATTTTAAGGTAACTACTACTCTCATATAAATCTCATTTTATAGTTTATACAAAAGTGATTGTTGTCAGTGCACATATACAATTAGAGTTTGAGGATTTAATAGGGAGCGGTGGAAAGGGGAAACCATTGACATTCAAACAAAATATACAGACCCACAGAAAGACAGAACATATTCAAACAATCATGGTAATTTTTTTTTTTGAATAAAAAATTAACTTCCTATTATCGAAATGTCTTAAAACAACAAAAGACAGTTTCGAGTTGTACTTAGTCGGTATCCATATGCATATAAGGGAGGGAAAACTTAGAGGGAGGGGTACGGTGGGGATATCCAACTATGTCTCGGGGACAAACTCAAAGGACTCTGTATGTCGTTCAAGAGCAACCGATAGATAAAATGTTTACCATTACATTCAAAGGTGCAATGAGAGCGGTACGTAGAGTGGGAACCATGGTAAAAAGAAGGGAGACACATTCACTATAGTACACTATAAACGGAAACGGAATGAAGCAACCATTAGAGATCCAGGTAGGGACAACGACGTTAACCGTAATACGAATGATGACATATGTTTGGTCAATGTCGTCCTGGAGGACACATCGTGTCCCTTAATATGAGTCATACAATATTATTGGATATTCTCTTTTCCTAGACTTTTTTCTCACCGATGTGTGGACACCTATCGACTTAATGAAGTGACACGTGGGTTTTGATTGTGCCGTAAAAATTCAGTTGATATAAAGTTTTTTTCTTTTTTCGGTCATCAAAATACTAAAAACCAATAACTTTCTAGTGTCTTAATGTACAGAACCAGTCAAATTACTAAAGACTCTGAAACAATTGTTTTGGTAAATCTACAACTTTACCTTAGTTAATTAGAAATGTACCAGGGCGGTTTCAGTCACTTAAAGGAAATCACAATTCTGATCATAAAAAATTTTTAATCTCATCTTGGCCATAGTTTATAATATATTAAAGAGTTGAGAGAGGAAAAGGAAACCACTCTCTCTTGCCTTTATTAAAGGAAAAGGTTCTTCCCTTTAATAAGAGTTTTGCTGAAATTAATTTCAGCTTCAACTAGTGAAAGGACCCCAAATACTAACACTGGATCTTTAAAAATCTTTAGATTTTTAAAAAAATCTAAAAAAAACTTTGGAACTAATTTTAGACCTAAAGAAGAATAGCAAAAATAATAGCAGTTCCCATAAAAGCCCTTCATCAGCTTCCCTGAATGTTGACTTCTCACAGAGGAGACCGAAGACTCAGCATTGTGTGGGGCCAGGGATTAAACCCGGAGAAGGCAGTGGCGCCCGCTCCAGTGTTCCTGCCTGGAGAGTCCCAGGGACGGGAGAGCCGTCCGTGGGGTCGCACAGAGTCGGACACGACTGAGCGACTTGCCTTTCACTTTTCACTTTCATGCATTGGAGAAGAAAATGGCAACCCACTCCAGTGTTCCTGCCTGGAGAATCCCAGGGACGGGGGAGCCTGGTGGGCTGCCGTCTGTGGGTCGCACAGAGTCAGACACGACTGAAACGACTTAGCAGCAGTGATTAAACTGCAGCTGCTGTTTGGTGATGTGCCATCTTGGTGTTGGATTTGGGGTGTGTCCCAAACTTGCTGCCCCCGTTGAAGTCTATAAAATTAATGTTTAAAAAATGATAAGCATTTTGGGGGTGCTTTGAGACTCTGTAATAACTGTCCAGTTTTCACACTCAGTGCCTATCAGCTACTGTGCCAGGCCAGCAGCGATGGTGGTGGTTTCGTAGGAAAACGGGTCCCTCTGCTTTCTGCTCCTTTGTTGACTTACATCAGTGGACCACGGCTTGTATTCTAACACTGTTGGTTATTTTGTTGTCAGGTTGCAGTGCGTTTAGTTATTGGGAGCAATTTCAGGTTGGCTTCTGTGCCTTTTTTCTTTTTCCTAATGGTTTCTCAATTTCTAGCATGACAAGATGCCCCAGGCATTTCTTTTTTCCTTGCCTCAGCCATAGAGTCAACCACTTCCAGGAGTCCTTGTTCCTCTTAGTGGAGAAGGGTGTTTGGAATCCAAGACCTGCGTTCCACGCCCACACCCACTCCTACACTACCCTTTGTACCTCCAGCCTTGCCAACTGCGTGGACACCTGCGGTTCCAGCCCAGGCCTGCCGGGTCCCCTGACCTCCCTCCTGTGTGCAGTACTTCTTCATCCCGGCTCCCTCCCCAGCATCTGTGTGCAGTGGTTTCAACACTGCTAACTCTGCCTGTGAGAGACACAACCGCTCCAGGGGAGAGTGCTCCTCTGTGTCCTCCCCGTCCATGGAGTGGGGTGCCCCTGACTAACACAGGCACATTTCCACTGACCCAGGGGCCCTGCTGCCTATACTTTTTAATTTGCATTTGGGAAAATTCAGCCGTCATGAACAGCTGCTGACAGATTCATAAAGTTGGGTCCCCCAATTTCAGTACCAAACAGAATGGCTGTCAGATAGGAGGGCAGCATCTCTTTCAGGAGATCTCTGTGTGTCCGAAATGACCCCTTTTCAAGCATTTCCTCTGGGGGCTGATGGGAGATGCCAGTTCACAGGTCAGATCAGCAACAGCGCTCTGCCCCAGTTTGCTTTCTGTTGTTGGCGAAGCCCAGTAGGCACTGGAGCTCCTCCTGACGTGTCCCTGATGGTTGAGGGTGATGATGTAGCGAAGGGAGGTTTCAGTGAAGCTGGTGGACAGTCTGAGCCCGGGGGGGCTTCCTTCTTGCCAGCTGTGGTCAGAGTTTGACTTGGGGAATAGGCCTCTCAGAGCAGCTCTCCGCTTGGCTGCCATTTCTGGGGAGGTGCAGGGCTCATTGCTGCTCTTGCTGGCCTCCTGGGCCCCCTTGTTTCTCTGTTTGTACCTGTGGTCCTGCCCCCAGTACTGCTGTCCTCGTCCTGCCCTACAAGGCCCGTGCACGAGGCCACCCTCCCTGTGAGCCCGCTGGCTCTGGTGGAGTTGGGGTTGGCCACCCCCGCTGCCCTATGAGCATATCTGCCACTGAGGCCCTGAGCCATGGACGGGGCTCACGGGTACATGGAGGAGGGAGACTGTGGGGTCAGCACCCCGGGGTCTGTGGAGAGTCCCTTTCGTGAGCCTCCTCGTCTTTTCCTCACAGCGCGCTGGTGATTGCCACTGTTTTCGACCGAGATGTAAACTGCAGAAGAGCAGCCTCTGTAAGTAGTCCTGTTGGGTCCTTTTCTTGAGGGTGTGGGTGGCTCTCACCCGTGACCACCTTCCCCGAGAGGCTGTTGTCACTGGCCTGTGAAGCAGGAGCGAGGCCCAGGGGCAGGGGAGGGTGGCCCCCACTCTCTCTGGGTCCCAGCTGGGGGGTGGGCTGTAGCCTGTGGCGGGCGGGTCACGATGGGTTGCTGGCCTCCAGGCGGAGATGCAAGGGGGTCCCGGAGGGGCGAGTGTGGAGTGGGTGCTGCCGTCTGCGTGAGGGTGGGGCCCGGGATCAGTGTTGCAGGCGTGCCCTCTACTTGTGGGTGATGTGGAATTGAGACCTCTGTCCTCAGATGTTGGGGCATCAGGTCACAGAGCTCCCCATGGCCTGCCTGCTCGCTGCTCTCTGAAGTACGTGGGGTCCTTGAAACTTTGTTTCAAGCAGAAGTTTCCCAGGAAAGCCCAGGGCCTTGTCTGCGTCCTGCAGTTTCTCTTCTTTTGTCTTGAGCATCAGTAGGAAACCTAGTGATTCCTTGAGAAATCTTCACGTTTGTGCCTTGATATTTTCCCCCAGGCAGTAATTGTGAGACTCCTTGAAATACAGTAAGACTCTTGTTAAATCTGTGTTTAGGAGTTGCTTGTTGGGGAGTTCCCTGGCCGCCCAGTGGTTGGGACTCTGGGCTTCTACTGTAGGGGGCCTGGGTTCGATCCCCAGTATCTTCGCAAGCTGCACTGTGAGGCCTTAAAGAAATTGCCTTTTATATTTTCTTTCTGTTTATTGGAACCTAAGAACTAATTTTGGGAAGCAGTAATAAAATCAAAGCACTGATGCTTTTATGATATCCTAGGGAAGAGGTGGAATAGAAGAACAGAAATTTTCTTTTTTCTTTTTCAAGTTACAATTAAAATCCTTTAAAATTAGTGGAAGTTCTTTGCATTAAACACCACCTAAGTGACCCTTCCTTACTTAGTGGCGCACGTCTATCGCAGTGAAAGGTGCTTCTTTTTGAAGCTCATTTGAAAAGGTAGGGATCAAGTACCTAATTATCGGGGATGAAATTTCTCTTATCACAAAGCTCCTTCCTTGTGATGATATATTTGGTCCTTTTGGATTCCGGTTTGTGCTCTGGTTCTGTGCGTTCCACGGGACACCACACCCAGTGACCTGGGGCCTTCTCCTCTGGCGCCAAGGTGTAGGGGGTGCTATGAGCGTGGTGAGCTGCCGTCTTTGTGCTCTTGTGGTTTGGATGCTTTTTTGATGAGTCAGTGGATGTTAGCAATTTGATCTCTGGTTCCTCTGCCTTTTCTAAATCCAGCTTGAACATCTGGAAGTTCATGGTTCACACACTGTTGAAGCCTGGCTTGGAGAATTTTGAGCATTATTTTGCTAGCATGTGAGATGAGTGCAATTGTGTGGTAGTTTGAGCATTTTTTTGGCATTGCCTTCTTTGGGATTGGAATGAAAACTGCCCTTTTCCAGTCCTGTGGCCACTGCTGAGTTTTCCAAATTTGCTGGCATAT
The DNA here is from genome assembly GCA_006410675.1 of Oreotragus oreotragus. Taxonomy (NCBI): domain Eukaryota; kingdom Metazoa; phylum Chordata; class Mammalia; order Artiodactyla; family Bovidae; genus Oreotragus; species Oreotragus oreotragus. The sequence goes on along the minus strand of SJYX01009567.1, from coordinate 408,285 downwards.
TGAGTGTGGCACTTTCACAGCATCATCTTACAGGATTTGAAATAGCTCAGCTGAAATTCCATCACCTCCACTAGTTTTGTTCATAGTGATGCTTCCTAAGGCCCACTTGACTTCATATTCCAGGATGTCTGGTTCTAGGTGAGTGATCATACCATTGTGGTTATCTGGGTCATTGAAGAAGCAAGAGAGTTCCAGAAAAACATATACTTCTGCTTTATTGACTATACCAAAGCCTTTGACTGTGTGGATCACAACAAACTGTCGAAAATTCTTCAAGAGATGTGAATACCAGACCACCTTATCTGCCTACTGAGAAATCTGTATGCAGGTCAAGAAGCAACAGTTAGAACTGGGCATGGAACAACAGACTGATTCCAAATAGGAAAAGGAGTATGTTAAGGCTATATATTGTCACCCTGCTTATTTAACTTACATGCAGAGTACATCATGAGAAACGCTGGGCTGGATGAAGCGCAAGCTGGAATCTGTATGCAGGTCAAGAAGCAACAGTTAGAACTGGGCATGGAACAACAGACTGATTCCAAATAGGAAAAGGAGTATGTTAAGGCTATATATTGTCACCCTGCTTATTTAACTTACATGCAGAGTACATCATGAGAAACGCTGGGCTGGATGAAGCGCAAGCTGGAATCAAGATTGCCGGGAGAAATATCAATAACCTCAGACACGCAGAGGACACCACCCTTATGGCAGAAAGTGAAAAGATCTAAAGAGCCTCTTGTTGAAAGTGAAAGAGGAGAGTGAAAAAGTTGGCTTAAAGGTCAACATTCAGAAAATGAAGATTGTGGCATCTGATCCCATCACTTCACGGGAAATAGATGGGGAAACAATGGAGACAGTGACAGACTTTATTGTTTTGGGCTCCAAAATCACTGCAGCCATAAAATTAAAAGACGCTTACTCCTTGGAAGAAAAGTTACGACCAACCTAGACAGCATATTCAAAAGCAGAGACGTTACTTTGCCAACAAAGGTCCGTCTAGTCAAAGCTATGGTTTTGCCAGTAGTCATGTATGGATGTGAGAGTTGGACTATAGAGAAAGCTGAGCACTGAAGAATTGATGCTTTTGAACTGTGGTGTTGGAGAAGATTCTTGAGAGTCTCTTGGACTGCAAGGAGATCCAGCTAGTCCATCCTAAAGGAAATCAGTCCTGAATATTCATTGGAAGCACTGATGGAGAAGCTGAAACTCCAATCCTTTGGCCACCTGATGGGAAGAACCAACTCATTGGAAAATACCCNAATTGATGCTTTTGAACTGTGGTGTTGGAGAAGATTCTTGAGAGTCTCTTGGACTGCAAGGAGATCCAGCTAGTCCATCCTAAAGGAAATCAGTCCTGAATATTCATTGGAAGCACTGATGCAGAAGCTGAAACTCCAATCCTTTGGCCACCTGATGGGAAGAACCAACTCATTGGAAAATACCCTGATGCTGGGAAAGAGTGAAGGTGGGAGGAGAAGGGGACGACCGAGGATGAGATGGTTGGATGACATCACTGACTCAATGGACGTGAGGTTGAGTAAGCTCTGGGAGTTGGTGAAGGACAGGGAAGCCTGGCGTGCTGCAGTCCGTGGGGTTGCCAAGAGTCAGATGCAGCTGAGCGACTGAACAAGAGCATGCAGTGTGACCTTTAGGACTACCTTTCCTGCAGCACGATTCCCAGAGTCCAGCCAGGCCTTGGCAGTACCGGCAGCCCCTGCTTCCGGCCCGTCCCTGGCTGAGTTGCATCCCCTGTCCGGTTATGCACATCTGCTGTTGGGCCTCTGGGTTGTTTCTGCTTTGGAACTATTAAGAATTAAGCTGCTGTGACCATTCACTTATAGATTTTCCTGTGAATACAATTTCTATTTCTCTGGGATAAATGCCAAGAATAGGATTTGGGGGACATATGGTAGTTGCACGTTTAGATCTGTATGGAAGGGCCTTGCTGTTTTCCAGAGGGGCTGCACCACTGTAAACCTGCCCTCCATCATCTGTCAGTGATCAGTTTTTCTACGGCCTCCCCAGCATTTGGTGGTGTCATTATTTTTGTGTTCATTACTTTGCTTAGATGTGTGGTGATAGCTCACTGTGGCTTTAATTTGCATTTCTCTCATGGTGATGCTAGTGATGTTGAGCATCTTTTCATGTGGTATTTACCACCTGTATCTTCTTTGGTGAAATGTTGGTTTGTGATATTTAACCACCAGTGCTCCTTGTGTGCATTTGGTGGGGCTAGTAATTAAAGTGACACAAGACAGATTAACAGGGGAAAAAAACAAGTTAATTCGTACAGACGGCGGTCTCATAAAATGGGCCCCCTGGTAGGCTGCAGTCCATGGGGTTGCTAAGAGTCGGACACGACTGAGCGACTTCACTTTTGCTTTTCACTTTCATGCACTGGAGAAGGAAATGGCAACCCGCTCCAGTGTTCTTGCCTGGAGAATCCCAGGGACGGGGGAGCCTGGTGGGCTGCCATCTGTGGGGTCGCACAGAGTCAGACACGCCTGAAGCGACTCAGCAGCAGCAGAAGCAGCAGCAAAGTGACCGAAGCAGGCTGTTTATGTCCTTTTTGGACAAAGAAACGGTTATTTGTGAGGATTTAACGGAAGGGACTGGTGAAGGAGTGACAAGATTTGTTTCCGTAACTGGTGATGAGGATGCTTTCTTGCCTCCTGAAATGGGGACTCTACCCTCACATTTATTCTTGCTTTCAGAGTCGGGGTGTTTTAAATACCATCCCCCCCACTGGCCATTTGTCAAGTAACTTTAACTCAGAGTAATAATATGTGGCCTGGGTGGCCTGCCTTCAGCTCCAGCAAAGTCTTTGGCCTCCCTGTTTTACTGGGCTGTGTGTTTTTATCGTTGAATTTGGGAGTCTCTCTATTCCAGATACGAGTCCGTTTTTCTTGGGCAAGTGGTTTGCATGTTCTTCTTACCAGTTTGTGGGTTTCTGTTCATCCTCTTTACAAGTCTTTCACAACAACAAGAGTCTTTTAATTTCGATGAGATCCAACTCACTACTGTTTTCTTTTATGGATCATGTTTCTGGTGTCAAGTCTGAGAATCTGAGAATCCATTGCCCAGCTCTTGGTCCTAAAGGTTTTCCCTGTTCTGTCCCCCTGATCTATGTCTGTCTTTCTGTCTGGGTTACCACTGGGTTCCATAGTAACCCTAATACTGGATAGAGCGAGTCCTCTCATTCCCTCCCCCCGCCAATTGTGTCACCACTTTAGGGCTTGTGCTTTCTCCCATAAATCCTGTGTTTTTTTACCTTTTAAACGATGTCACCAGTATAGTAAGTGTGTTCCTAAATACTGCATGTTACATAAATTGACATTGTATCTTTTCTTCATTGCCTTTTGGTTGGTTTTATTTTTGTTTTTTATTTTGCGAAAGCTGAGAAAGGGTATATAGCAAAAGTCTCCCTGCTCCCAGTGTGAAAGCTGCCCGAGGGCCCTCAGGGAAGGGCGGTTCTAGCTGTACCTCCCTGAGGCCACTGAATGCTCGGTCTTGGAGAGGCCAGGTCCTTTGTCTTCTGTCGCCTGCGGGAGGTGTTGGGCGCCCATTTAAACATTATGTGGGGGTCTTTGTGTTCTGTTGTCCTGATTCCTTGTGCGCGACTAGGCTCGCTCCTCCCAGCACTCCCAGGGAATGGTGATGGTGTGTGTGAGATGAAAGTCCTGGAGGTTATGACCTCGTTCCCAGGTGCTCCCTCCCGCTCCAGGCATTCAGCCTGTGTCTGTAAGCAGATTTGCACCTCCCAGGAGCTCCCTGAAGCCACTGGCCACCTGACCTCTGCCCTGTGACCTATCTCTGGTGGATGGCACGTGGCAATGAGGTTGCATTGTGTGCATTTGATAGCTGGTGGCAAGAAGGTCCCTGAAGGACAGGGAAGCCTGGTGTGCTACAGTCTTGGGGTCACAAAGAGTGGGACTCGACTGAGCGACTGAACAACAGACAAAAAGGTCCATGTGAGGACACCTCATTCTGAGTGAGGGTCTGGACCTTCTGAACAGCCCCGCGCTGGGCCTGTGAGCGGGACGTGGAGCGTGTCCACTGTCGTCCTGGGGAAGGCGGCGTGGGGAGACCAGGCACTCGGTGTCACCCACTATGTGCTGTCATCACAGATCCCCAGTAAGATGACTTGGGCTTTGGGTCTTTAGTTCACCTAATAGATTTGGCTTTATTCCTGTTTCTATATCTAGGGCCTTGAATCAGGCTTTGGTGTGAAAGTCAGCATCGGCCGCTTAGCAGATTTTATAAACTTGAGTTCTTAGCCTGTGGTTTGAGAGCACACCAGGATGTAAAAAGAGAAAGATAAAACCACCCCTGAGGCTCTGAGTGGCCAACAATGAGACCTTTATTTAAAAAAACAAAGTCGAGGCTCGTTTGTTCTGCACGGGCTTTGCTGCGCGTCCATCACCAGTGGCCAGCGAGTGCACACCTAACTTTCCACTCTGTTTGTGTTTCTCTTCCTTAGGCTGCTTTCCAGGAGAATGTGGGACGACAGGTATGGTTACTTTTAAATATCTTCATTCCTAAAACTTCCTGCAGATACGAAGTAAAAATAGTAGAGCCACCGACATGGGTAAAGAATTGACCTAAAATAAGCTAGTACTTCACAGGGTGACTTCTGGCCACCGGTTCACTCATAACTCAACTCAGGTGAGTGTTGACACAAGTTTTAAACAATTAGTAGCTGTTTTACAGGAAACTTGAGTGTGTAATTTTCACAAACGTCAGAAATCCGTGCCTCATGCATTGCTGAGACCCTTCTGATGTCAGCAATTGCCCCTGGGTGCCGGAGGGGTTTGGGCAGAGGAGCTTGGCTGGGCAGGGGCAGAGACGTGACCCCTGCCTATCCCCTCTGTGGAAGGAGCCAGCTTCCTCATGCCAGTGCCCCACAGCCCCTCCTGATGCAGCATCCTGCCGCAGACCCTGAAGCTCTTACCGCCGGTCAGCCTGGGCTGGGAGTGTGGCGTTTATCCCCAAGTCAGAAATAGAGGAAGACAACAGAATGGGAAAGACTAGAGATCTCTTCAAGAAAATCAGACACCAAGGGAACATTTCATGCAAAGATGGGCTCTATAAAGGACAGAAATGGTATGGACCTAACAGAAGCAGAAGATATTAAGAAGAGGTGGCAAGAATACACGGAAGAACTGTACAAAAAAGATCTTCACGACCCAGATAATCATGATGTGATCACTCATCTAGAGCCAGACATCTTGGAATGTGAAGTCAAGTGGGCCTTAGAAAGCATCACTACGAACAAAGCTAGTGGAGGTGATGGAATTCCAGTTGAGCTGTTTCAAATCCTGGAAGATGATGCTGTGAAAGTGCNGCAGAGTTCCAAAGAATAGCAAGGAGAGATAAGAAAGCCTTCCTCAGTGATCAGTGCAAGAACTTAGAGGAAAACAATAGAATGGGGAAGACTAGAGATCTCTTCAAGAAAATTAGAGATACCAAGGGAACATTTCATGCAAAGATGGGCTCAATAAAGGACAGAAATGGTATGGACCTAACAGAAGCAGAAGGTATTAAGAAGAGGTGGCAAGAATACACAGAAGAATTGTACAAAAAAGATCTTAACGACCCAGATAATCACTCACCTAGAGCCAGACATTCTGAAATGAGAAGTCAAGTGGGCCTTAGGAAGCATCAGTATGAACAAACCTAGTGGAGGTGATGGAATTCCAGCTCAGCTATTTCAAATGCTAAAAGATGATGGTGTGAAAATGCTGCACTCAGTATGCCAGCAAATATGGAAAACTCAGTAGTGGCCACAGGACTGAAAGAGGTCAGTTTTCATTCCAATCCCAAAGAAAGGCAATGACAAAGAATGTTCAAACAACTGCAAAATTGCACTCATCTCACTTACTAGCAAATTAATACTTAAAATTCTCCAATCCAGGCTTCAACAGTACGTGAACTGTGAACTCCCAGATGTTCAAGCTGGTTTTAGAAAAGGCATCAACAAATCGAGAGTTCCAGAAAAACATGTACTTCTGCTTTGTTGACTATGCCAAAAACTTTGACTATGTGGATCACAACAAATTGCAAAATTCTTCAAGAGATGGGAATACCAGACCACCTGACCTGTCTCTTGAGAAATCTGTATGCAGGTCAAGAAGCAACAGTTAGAACCGGACATGGAACATTAGACTGTTCTAAATTAGGAGGAAAGGAGTACGTCTAGGCTGTATATTGTCTCCCTGTTTATTTAATTTATATGCTGAATACATTATGAGAAATGCTGGACTGAATGAACCACAAACTGGAATAAAGCTTACCAGGAGAAATATAAATAACCTCAGATATGCAAATGACACCACCCTTAAGGCAGAAAGTGAAGAACTAAAGAGACTCTTGATGAAAGTAAAAGAAGAGTGTGAAAAAGTTGGCTTGAAACTCAGCATTCAGACAACTAAGACTATGGTATCTTGTCCCATCACTTCATGGCAAAAGATGGGGAAACAGTGGAAACAGTGAGAGTCTTTATTTTGGGGGGCTCTGAAATTACTTCAGAGTGACTAGCCATGAAATTAAAAGATGCTTGCTCCTTGGAAGAAAAGTTATGACCACATAGACAGATTACTAAAAAGCAGAGACATTGCTTTGTCAACAAAGTCCATCTAATCAGGGCTATGGCTTTACCAGAAGTCATGTATGGATGTGAGAGTTGGACTATAAAGAAAGCTGAGTACCAAAGAATTGACACTTTTGAACTGTGTTGAAGACTCTCGAGAGTCCCTTGGACTGCAAGGAGATCCAACCAGTCCATCCTAAAGAAAATCAGTCCTGAATATTCTTTATTCATACTGTATGTGACGATGACCACCCTGGGACCTGTGGCCAATCTGGTGGCAGATGGGGGAGAGGTCTTCTTAGCGGAGATACCAAGCTGAGCTCTGTTGAGAAGGGCACCAGGAGAGGGGTCTGGGCTGGAGGTGAGTGAGTTGCAGGTGTGAGAATACTGGGGACAAGCAGTGATGGGCCTTGGGGTCTTGAGGGGCACAGTTCAGACTGCAGGACTGAGGGGAGCCCACGCAGAGTGGTTGCTTGGCAGGTGGGAGGGCGGGAGTGGTGGTGGGTGGGCGAGGTGGTTGTCCTCGAGAGGGAAGACTTGGATGAATACGGGATTCTAAGACTCCTGCCTGGACATCTGGGAGAAACTGGGTGACGCTGAGTCCAGCAGGGTTCTCACAGCAGGGTCGGCCTTGCCGTTGAACCAGGGCCTGTGTTCGCAGCACGGGCCCACGGCCTCTGGGTAGACTCGCCTTTCTTGGGCTGACAGGGAGGGACCAGGGTGAGAGGGCTGCTGCTGCAGCTTCCACAGGGATGACGTTTGGTACACGGTGGGAGGGTCTCCGGGAAGCATGGGCTACTGGGCATGGGTAGAGGTGCTTCCATCCACGTGGCCCGGGTGTTGGAGGGGTCCCCCAGCCCTTAGGGTGGAGCCGGGAAAGGAACCAGTGGGTCTTCAGGCTGGACCAGGTCTGTGAAGGCAGCCGACCTGCTCACCTTCCATCCAAGGCCGTAGAACCGCCAAGGGGCAGTGAGGAGGGTGGATTAGCTGGGAGTTCTGTAGCCTGTATTGTGAATTGTGGCCCTGCACGTGGAAGGGTTAGGGCCTTGAGGTGAGCTGTCCAGTTCTGAATCCAGTGTTAAGGCTAAACTGATGCCAAGGTGGTTTGAAACGAAGACTTGAATTCCATAGTCTTTGCCAAAGGTAGAGGGAACCAAATCACGCAGCTTGAACTTGAATTTGTGCTACATTGAGATTGTTGAGGTGCCACCTCATCCTTTGGGGGTGCTTTGCCAAGGAAAGAGCCTGGTAAGGGCTCAGCCTTTCTTCCGCTGCTGTGAGGAAAGAGCCTGGTAAGGGCTCGGCCTTTCTCCCGTTGCTATGAGGCGACTGAGACCCAGTGTGCTTGAGTGTCACCTAGTCCTGTCTGCCTGGAACCCCGAGAACTGAGAAGAAAGAAAGCTGATCACTCGGCAGCTGCCAGCCTCGGGAGGGGGGCTGGCCCAAGGAGGCCCTGGGGCGTCGGGAGGCGTCTCAGCGCTGGCCAGGGCAGCAGGCTTGCACAGTGGAGCAGAGGGCGCCGCCGCCTCCTGCAGCCACAGTGGCCTGTCTCTAACTTGGCCTCAGGCTGGTGTGGGTGGACTGGGGCCCAGTAGGAGTCAGCCCGGTGTGCGGCTGCCCCTGGGGTGTTGGGGGTCCCTCCCCTGCACTGAGCTGTGTAGGGAGACGGATTGACTTTTAGGTTCACTCGAGAACCAAATCTCTGATCCTGAGGTCATGTCCGTGACAAACTTGCCAGGGTCCATTGACAATTTGGAGTCAGATTTCAAGTTCAGTTCTTCATGTGTGGGGCTCCCTCAGAGAGAGAGTGTGGAAGGTTAGCGGTGAATGGGTCCCTGTGCCTAGGGCTTGCTCAGAGTGAGGAAGGGTGCCAGGGACCCAGGCCTCCCCCAAGCCTCCCATGGTTAGTGACAGCACCGCATCCACTCCTTGGTTGCAAGTTTGTCATTTATGTCCTTTTAGAGAACGTATTGTCTCGTTTTCAGATTTTCAAGTATTGTCACCAGAGGGTGGTATCAGTAATAACTTGCAGGCTTTGGGGTGGGGCTTGGGCCTAGGCTGGGAACGTGTCCCTGGGTGTGGCCAGTGTCCCTGACCACCCGCCCCCTCCAACCGTTTGTTTCAGAGTCTGGTCCTGGTTGTCAGCTGTCAGGCCCCCACACATGACCTCCCAGTTTTTGTCTTGTTCATTCTCCCACCAGCTGTGGTGGGGGGCCCTCCTGTCCAGGATTCACAGCCCAGGCAGGTGCCGGCCCCCCTCAGGGGTTCTGGAGTCCTTCTGGCTGGAGGGGCACTGGTTGAGTGAAATCTGAACTTGAGTTCTGCTGAAATCTGATGTCTTTCTGTGGTGTGTGGTTTAGAGAAAGGGCTCTTACAGTTTTTCAAAGTTGAAATGCTAGAATTGGTAGGGAAGGAATTTTTTAAAGCGCTTCAGATAGTTTTAGCACAGTGTCCAGCCTCGGAGAGGCAGCCAGTAGTCCTTGCTTGAAAGTCCTTGGGTGAGCGTGGTTGAGGCACGTAGCTTTTGCTGTCAGGTCAGTGACCAGGTCTGCGTTCCCCAGCGCTTCTCAGTTTGTTTATGAACCTAACTCATGTGCGTATGGTTATCACACTTTGAAAATGCCTTTTTTATTCATTGAATAATTTTTGTCTCTTTTTCACCCCACTTTTTTGTTAGGGTACTTTCCCTCATGGGATCGATATTTTGACCACAGCTGACTACTTTGCTGTTGGTAACAGATCTAACTGTTTCCTGGTTATAAGGTGAGTGTTAATAGTCATTGTAAAATACAGTGTTTTCTTTGAATCACAGATCAGTTTCCACCATTTGGTCTCTTGAGCCTGGAAGATCCACTGAAAGTAAATTTATGTGTGAAAAGGTTGAAAAAGTAATTGAAAACTGTTTTGAAAGGTTTCTTTCTCGCTGATGGGACAGAGTGCCTAGTGTATGAGTCCGTTCACATAAAACTTCATGAAATACGAAAGAATCCGAAGGAGGACAGTAGCCCGTCGGGGGTGGCCTGGAGAAGGGGGCTCACCTTTCAGAGGTGTTCACGGTTTGAGGAGCCCTGCCGTGGTGGTGATTCTTCTCTTAAACCATCATTTCACTGAGAGCATGGCCTTTTACAGGGAATAGCCCCGAGCCAAAACCGTGTTTGCTCTCTGTGTGGCCACTGCTCCGCCGGGGAGCTCCTCAGAATGAACCCTCAGATTGAAAGTGATTGTTGCTTCATTGTTTCAGTGAAGCAGTGTTTCCCAAGTGGAAGTTGTCGCTAGCTTCTTTACGAGTAAAACAGAGGTATTTGAGAAATCAGGTCAAGGAATAAATATTTCACGTCCCCAACTGCAGTTTTACAGAAATCGCTTCAAAGCTTACATAATTCAAGTACATAAGTCGTGGGGCAGTGAGTCCAGTGTCTTAGTTAATTAACCCATTGCAACACTAGTACAGGATGGGCATGATTTCATGAAGTGACTTATTTGCCTTAAACTGTGAGGGGAAGCACACCAATGCCTTTTAAAATTGTTACCCATTATGTGTCTGAAGGATAGATTCCCCAGCACCCCTGCTGTGAAAACCATGCAGAAACTGCATTTCTCCGTAACCAGCATGGACAGATATTTTTTTAAAAAGATGTAGCATTTGGCCTCTTTCCCGGAAACAATCTTTGCCCAAACAGACTGTATTTTTAGCATCCTTTCCACCTTTCCTCAGCATTTAATGGCCTTCTTTGCCTTCTCAGTTCTTTCCTGTTTTAATTCTGTTTTCTTTGATTGCTAATTTTTGAACATGTATTATACATGGAGACTCTCCCACCTTTGCCCAAGTTTCCTGGCTAAAAGCTTGCAACGTTTGGCCTTGGCATGCTTTTCTTGTGGCTGAGGGTCTCTTAGTTGGTCTGCTTTTCATAGATGGGCTGGCTTGGGGGCTCTCTTTTTTTACAGAGGGTTCTGCACACTTGCCTGGACAAGAGGCAGTTTGTGCAGATGGGTCCAGCAGTCATGGACCCGGGGGCTGTGGCTGCGCCCCATTACCGTAGCGCACTTTGGGGAAGCTCTCCCCTTGCCCCAAGGCAGGGCTGACACCCAGGGTCCTATGCCAAACGAGCCTGGTGGGGCTGGAGGGACAGCCCTGCAGGAAAGAGTCCTGAGAGCAGGGCCCAGCCCGGCAGGGTGGGGCTTCTAAGCCACAGTGGTCCTTGAGTTGTCCTGAGGTCAAGGAACCGTGTTAATGGTCAAATCTGCATTTTGAGCATATCGTAGTTACGTTTTGGTAACTGGAAGCAAGGAGACAGGGCCTCTCACAAGGTGGGGGACAGTTAGGGGAAGGTCAGGGCCCCTCCTGAGGTGGGGGGACATGGTCAGGAGACGGCTGGGGTGCAGGAGATGGGTCACCAGGAGAGTTGGGGTGTTGGGTGCACCAGTGAGGGAGAAAATGCCTTGGGTTTTGGGGAAGTTCAGCTTCACCAAACATGAGGGGCTCATGGCACATTTTGAGTGGATGTATGGGCTGATGTGTGGACGGTTCTCCTGGAGATGGGAGTGTCTGATGCAGACTTGAAACTTGTGGACGAGACCATCGGGTGGGGAGACTGACATCGTCTTACCTCTACTTTTGGCTCAGGGCTTTGTCACAGTACTGGTGACATGCGGAAGATCGCTCGTGTTTAACGTGTAGATTCTGATCAGTGTTGACGGGCACAGATCTCTGCCACCAGAACACGGATAGCAAGAGACCTGGCTCCACAGGAGCTCCGGGTGCCCCTCCTCCAGTGGCAGAGAATCTGCCTGCTAGGGCAGGAGACAGGAGATGCGGGTTCAATCCCTGGGTCTGAAAGGTCCCTGGAGTAGGAAATGGCGACGCATTCAATCCCACGGGCAGAGAAGCCTGGCAGCCTAGAATTCAGTGGGGTCTAAAAGAGTCAGACAGTACTGATCATGCACGTAGGCACTCCTGATTTGCATACACTAAAATTCACCAGTTTAAAATGTGAGTTTCGGCGGGTACATAGTCACCTCTGCAGTCAACACGGGGAATGTTTCTGTCACTACAGAAAGTTGCCTCACACCCAGGCCCTGACAGCCTCTGAGCCACCTGCTGTCGCTGGAGCTGGCCTTTTCTAGAGCGGGTAGGGCAGCCGGGTGGTGTGTGGGCTCCGGTCCCTGTGTGTCATCGTCCGTCAGCGCTGCTCGGTACTGCTCCACTGCACGGGCTTGTCCCCTGCTCACCAGCTGGTGGCCGTTTGAGGCTCTTGACTGCGGACGTGTGTGTCCGGGTGCTTCCCTTTGCCCGGCTGTTTTCTGCTCTAGTGTAACGAGCAGCTGTGAGCACTGTTTGTTGGCTTGTCTTCTTGCAGTTGTAAATTTCCTTAACGTGTCGCTGGCACCACGGCACTGTGCCTCCATCTGAAGGTGGATTTTGTCCTATTTCGCTTTCTGGTGGTTTGCTTTCCAGTCGTTTTACACGTTCCTGTCCCGTAAATGCTTCAAACTAAGGGAGCCCCAGAGTGCACGTTCCCTCCTGCTTCCTGACTCGGTCAGCATCGTGCTGCCCACATCACCCCCCCCGCCCCGCCCCCGCTCTCATTCCTCGCATCCCGCTGGTGGCCTAGTTCTCTCACTCCTTCCTTCCTAACAACCCTCGGACGTTCTCTGCGCGTCTGCTCAGTTGTCACCGCGGCCCAGCTCGCACCGTCCTGTACACTTGCAGAGCCTCCGTGACCACCCCTGTCACTGGTCTGAGTGCAGGACAGAATGCTTTCTCTTTGCCACGGCCCCAGCCTGCCTCCCAGCCCCAGGGCATCACGTACCCGCCTTGGGTCTCCTTGCCACGGCCCCTGCCTCCTGGCCCCCGTGGGTCACACACCCGCCTTGGGTCTCCTTGCCACGACCCCTGCCTCCTGGCCCCCAGCGTGTCACGCACCCGCCTTGGGTCTCCTTGCCACAGACCCTGCCTCCCGGCCCCCAGCGCGTCACGCACCCGCCTTGGGTCTCCTTGCCACGGCCCCTGCCTCCTGGCCCCCGTGGGTCACGCACCCACCTTGGCTCTCCTCCCCTAGTCCTCGCCTTGTGGTGGGTGTCCCGCACGGTTTGCACTTGGCCTCCGTGCCTGAGTCCCTGTGAGTGCTGAGCGCCGCCTGGGCTGGTGGTTCCGGCAGTGCGTCTTCTCCAGGGTCAGCCGCTAGTCAGTGCCAGAGCTCAGACTGGAAGGCTGGTTCTTCCTGTGAGGCTGCTGGTGCGTCTGCCCGCTTCTCCGGGGGCTCAGGTTGCTGGCCTGGGTTGGGTCTGTCTGTTGGGTGGGGCCAGGGCCCCCTGGGTCATGTGGGACCGGGAGTCACATCTTGGGGCCATTTCTGGCAGCTTTCAATGTCCTGACTTTTCTCTTTTCTTCTTCTGACTCTCGCTTAAGTGATTTCTTCATTTTTAGAGGGACTTTCAATCTAGCTCATTGCTGGAGAAGCCTCTGCTTTTCTTCCTCTCATGCCGGGAGCACAGATTTTCTCTGACTTGACTCTCCCAGAGCTCCTGCCTTGTAGCACAGACATGCCCACCTGGCACCCGTGTTCACCCTGTGTACATGCAGTGTGCCCACACAGGGTTTGGGTAAAATCCTGTTCCCCCTTCTTGGCCTTCTGTGTCATCCACTGTATTTTTCAGCCTCTGTGTAACCCTTGGGTGATGGACAAGTCCGTAGTGGGGCTATGTAGATGGTATGGCAGGTTCAGACAATATGTGTAAGCAGTTGGTGTTTAGAGGCATTAAGTATAAAAGTGCCTTTTTTGGAGTAAGTAATACACGTGCATGGTATAAAATTCAGAGGGTACAGGAGTTGTTTAGGGAAAACCAGGGCATCTCCCCTCTCCTCTGAGGCACCTGGTTGACCCCCAGTTCCTGCGTCTTCTAGAGAGATTCGGTGCATGGCTGTGGGCGTGTTGACTCCCCTCTGTCCATGCTGAGCAGTGGCACACGGCATGCAAGGTTGGAGCCACTGACGTGCTCATCCACGGGGGATTGGCCAGATACAGGCACACCGTGGGGATGTTGTGGGTTCTGGGCCAGACCACTGAAACAAAGCGAGTGTTGCGTTAAAGTGAGTCACGTGAATTTTTTGGTTTCCCACTGCATATGAGTTAACACAAATCTGTAGTCTGTTAAGGGGTAATCGTCAGATGTCTATTAAAAAATGTCCATGCTTTAATTTAAAAATGCTTTATTGCCAAACACTGCTAACCATCCTCTGAGCTTTCAGCGAGTCATAATAACATGAGCTGTCACTGTTCACAGATCACCATAACACACATAATAATATTGAAAAAAAAGTTTCAAATGTTGCAAAAATTACCATAATGTGACACGCAAAGTGAGCAAATGCTGCTGGAAAATGGTGCTGATTTGTTCAGCGCAGGTTTGCCATGTGCCTTCAGTTTGTAAAATGTGCAGTGTCTGTGGAGGACAGTAGACGAGGTCAGCCTGTAGTAACCAAGGTGGGCTGTCAGTAGTAAGGAGCAGCTCTGCGCGCGTGCCGTCACAGCACAGCCTGGACGCCGTTTGCTGCCTGTGACGTCCTGCGTCTTGGAGAGCCTTCCATATCTTTGTGTGGACTGTGACCTGTAGATCTCCCCCTCCTGGCCATTGGCTTCTGTCTTTTGCTGTTATGAACGATGTGGAGTAAATATTCTTGTGTATATTCTCACCTGTATCTGTGTAGTTATATCTGAGTGAATTAACCAGAAGTGGAACTGCTGAACCAATGGGTATTCTTTTTGGATTTCCTGGGCAATGCCACTTGCTGTCTCTAGAGGCTGTGCCAAGATGCTGTCCCCAGCAGTGTTTCTGGGGGCTTCTAGATCCTTTCAGCGGCAGCTGTAAAACCCTGATTTTGGCAGTTTGCCAAAAACTTTGGGCAAAACTTTTCTTTCTGTTTCCCATTGAATGAGGCTGAATGTTTGAGCTGTATCTTTTCTGTAAACTTTGGTGATTTTTCCCCTAGGTGATGATATTATGGATTTGGAAATACTCCATGTTACAGAAGTCTCTCGTTTGTGACAGCAGTTGTGGATATTTTTTTTTTGTTTTAGGGGGTGTTTTTCCCGGCAGCATTTTTCTCCTTTGGTCGAGTATTTTGAAGGCACCAATTTCTTCTCTTTTGGCTTCTTGGTTTTGAGTCATAATTAGAAAGGCGTGTCCCACTTGGAAATTATTTTTAGAAGTTCTGCTATGGTGTTTTCAGATGTAGCTTTTATTTTTAAGGCATAATTACGCTTCATCAGCTGTCCTCATATGAAGCATACAGTTCAGTGAGTGCTGGCAGCCTGTACACTTGGGTGGCCAGCACTGCCACTGAGATGTAAGGCGCTCAGCTCTTTGGCCCCAAGCTGCTCTGCCCATCACCGTAGCTCACTGATGCTGTTTGTAGAATGTCACACAAGTGAAATCGGAACAGATTCTTGGCCCCGGCTTCTTGCTCTCAGCACGTGGTTTCAGCGAGTCACACTTACTGTGCGTGTGTTGGCAGCTCGTTCCTCTTTATTGCCAAGCTGTCGAGTCTGCCACTGGTCTGCAGTTTGTCTGTTAGGCCTCTTAGAGACAGGCATCGAGGGGGTTTTCTCTTTGGGGCTCTGATGAATGAAGCTGCTTGAAGTCTTCATTTGTTTAGAAGTCTTTTTGTGGATTTATATCTTCATTTCTTTTAGATAAATACTTAAAAGGGGGTTTATAGGAAACTACCCGTTTTTGAAAGTGGTTATTTCGCTTTATGTTCGCAGAAGCAATGTGTGAGCTCCTGTTCCTGCACATTCTCACCATCTCTTATTGTTTCCTCCAGCATGTTTATTGCCGGCTTTCCTGAGTACACACAACCAATGATAGAACACCTGGTTACCATGAAGATCAACCATTGGGATGGGTAGGTTTTGTGGTTTTGTGTTTGCCTAATTAATTTATCTGTCAAATAAGAATTCTTATTATTTCCCAAGGGAGAGATTAAATTGAGCTCATAAGCCTTTAATACGTTGACTATAGATTTCGTAGTTTTGAAGGAACTCTTGAGAAGTAATGTAAGTTCCACTCTTCACACCTGATGTGTTGGTTAATGGTCTACCTGGAGACTTCAGTGACATCTGCTGGGTGTGTAAACATTCCCAGGTCATGAGGGCGGGGAACTTGGGCTGTGGGATCCACTCACCCCTCTATGGCCACAGCCTCCCACCTTGCATCTGCTCCATTTGGCCGCTTAGCCGTCTCCTCCATCCTTCCTGGAGCCAGGCAGGCCTTTCCTTTTTCCTGATTATGGGGCAGTTGCAAGGTGTCTTCGCATTTCCCAGCAGTTAAACGTGTCTGTCCACTGGGGAGGACCATTGCATGACCCAGAGCGGGTTATCAGCGCTGCTCTCAGCACCTCTGGGAAAACAGCCTATTTTCTCTTGGAAAGCTGTGCGTAGCTGCCGGTGCTCAGGCCGAGGTCCAAGGACACAGACACCTGTGTGTGTAAGGAGCTTCTGCATCTGGAATCCCAGCTTACAGCGGCTGTTGCTTGTAGTCAATAGGACATTTAAAACCAAAATTGCAACTGTGTCACCCATGGTGTTAGACTGAACTTTTTAGCTGTTGAAATCTCCAGCTGTTGTTGAGATGTTTCTTTCTTCTTTCGACTCTGTCCTTTTTCCTTGGTGTGTTCTGGGTGAGACTCTACTTAGGTGCATATCCATTTCTAACTTTTTTTGTATCTTCAAAATGTAGTGTCTCTTTTTGTTTCATGTTAGATTTCTTATCTTAAAGTGTAATTTGTTATTATTATAGCTTAAGGGTCAGCAAGCTTTTTCTTGTAAGGGCCAGAGAGTAATATTTTAGGTCATTGTCCCATGTATTTTGTTGTTTTTTTCCTTTGTAAAATCCTTTAAAGATGTGAAAACCATTCTAAGCTTGGGGCCTTATAGAAAGAGGCCTTCACAGCCCCTATCACCTTGCACCCCTGTCTGTCTGTGGGGGAACAGCGGATGGTCCCTCCTTTACATCCAGCCTGGCGACCAGTGCCTTTTATTTGAGGGCTACAGTCTTCTCACGTCTGATGTGGTTATCCATGTCGTTTAGTTTACACTTGTCGTCTTACTGTGTGGTTTCTGTTTTTTCCTCATTTTTAAAATAGTTAATTTTATTTAAAACATTCTTTGTGGAAGTATTCTTTTTAGTATAAGCTCTAAAAACCTGAAATTTCCAGGATTCATAAATGGAGGGGAAATTGCAGTCAGATTTGAAGGTCCTCATGATAATACCTGCTCAGATTTTTTTCAAATGTTAGGATTCATGGAACAAGAATATGCCTAATTTTTAAATGATTCTTCAGAGGCGGAGATACTTCTGCCTTTCTCTGTTTTGGGCATGGATTATATCCATAAAGAGATAAGAGCTAAAAGTTGATAAACGGGGTCTCTTCAATTTCCTGTGAATACATGGCTTGTGAGAAATGAGGAGCCTTACAGAATTCTTCAGTGATATAAATATACCTTCACCAGTGTAGGTATTTTGTTACACATCTAATAGTGTATACTTTTGAAAGGTATTATCTAGTGTTTTGGGTTTCTTCTTAAACATTTTTTGATAAGCAGCAGTGTCTTACTGTGTAGCACAGGAAACTATATTTAATATCCTGATAAACCATGATGGAAAAGAATATATATGTATAACTGAGTCACTTTGCTATACAGCAGAAATCAACACAACATTGTAAATCAACTGTGCTTCAATAAAAAAAAATTAAACATTTTCTGATACTTGGACATACCCCAAATAATTTATGTATCAAGATAAACATAACTAAAAAATTTTGACTGGTAATGTCGTAATCATTTTTAGTGTTCAGTTAAGTACATTCCCCTTTCTGTGCAACCAATCTCCAGAACCTTTTCATCTTGCAGAACTTAAACTCCATACCCATTAATCACTGACTCCCTCTCCCCCTGGCAACCCTGTGTGTCTCTGTGGATCTGAATCTTGTAGGAATCTCATGTGGAATCCTGCAGAATTTGTCCTTTGGTGCCTAGCAGATTTCATTCAACATAATGTCCTCCAGGGTTCATCTATGCTGTACCGTTTGTCAAAATTTCCTTCTTTTATAAGACCAAGCAGTAGTCCATTCTGTATATTTGCCACATTTTCTTTATCCATCATCCTTGGGTTGCTTCCACATTTCAGCTATTATGAGTAATGCTGCTATGAATATAGATGTATAAATATCTCTTCGAGACCCTGCTGTCTGTTTTGGGGGTATATACCCAGAAGTGGGATCCATAGTTTTTCATAATGGTTGTACCATTTAACATTCCCAATACCAATGCACAAGGATTTCAGTTTGTGCAAATCCTCACCAGTACTTGTTACCTTCTGTTTTTTTCTGAAGTGTTGATCTTTGTGGGTTACTTCATTTTCATTGTTGTTGTTGGGTTTAAGAGTTCTTTATATATTCTGGATGTTAGTCCCTTATCAGATACATGATTTGCAAATATTTTCTCCCATTCTGTAAGTTGCCTTTTCTCTCTGTTGATTGTATCCTTTGATACTTGGAAGTTTTAGATTTTAACACAGTCCAGTTTAACTGTAATCAATTTTTCTGTTATCAGTGTATATAGTTTTTCCTTTGCCTGTGCTTTTGGTGTTGAAAAACATTTTAGAAAAAGATCTAAAAAAGTTTAGATTTGGCAAAAAAACATCGCCAAATATAATGTCATGAAGCTTTCCCCTTATGTTTTTTTTCTAAGAGTTTTATAAATGAGCTCTGATATTTAGATGATAAATAATATTATTTTTAAGTACAGAAAGCTTATCTTCAAATTGCACTAATTGAGAAGATCACTGCTGGGATGGGACTGGGGGGCATGCGTGGAGGTGGGCATCCATCTCACAAGTGACCCTCTGGGTTTGATCAGAGCCTGTCTGGCCCCTGGCAGGCTTGGTTTTTTAAACCAGTCTCAGGGTCGTCCTTCAGATCTATGTGTTGAGACATACCAACTGTGCCTTGATTGGAGATATTTGCACTGATGTGATGTGCACCTACTGTTGATTAGCTTGAGCCACTGGAACTTCCTTCATTCAGCCTACGATCTTCCCAATGGTGTTTCCCAGACTCCCGGCACTCCTGTCCTCTGCGTCCCTCGGGGTGCAGGATTAGACCCACTTGGCCATCCAGCGCCGTGCAGATGGCAGCTTTGTCCTGACACAGGCTTGCATGTAGTGCCGCCTCTTGGTGAAGGCTCTCTCCCTCATTTACGAGCAGAGGTTCTTATTTGCTAGTTTATTTGTATTTTTTCTCATAGCATTTGGCTAAGTGGCCAGGCGACAGCTCCTGCACACTATTCTCTCTGAGAGAAAGCCAGACTCCTCAGCCTGCAGGACTAACAGTGTTGTCTGCCCTGCCCCCAGGACCATCAGGGAGCTGTCCGCCAAGGCACTGCGGAACCTGGCTCAGCGAGCGCCCGAGCACACCGCCCGCGAAGGTAGGTGCTCCCCACATGCCCTCACACGTGCACATGCGTGTGCACCACAGACACACGCACACACACACCCAGCACAAAGCCCCAGAGGCCCCCTTGCTGATGTTAAGACCTGAGGGTTTCTCTCTTGCTGGGAAGGGTGTGAAGAACTGGTCTGTGCTTCATTGGGGACAGAACACAAGCCAGGTGCCCCCAGCCCCTAGGAGTGCAGGTGCTGTGAGCACCGAGGTGTGCATGTCCCCGGGAGCCCCGGGCTTCATTCCTCTGCCATCCCAGCCAGAATGGATGGATCTGCTGTGCACTGTGTGTGTTTCAGGATGAGCCTTGAAAAAACAGATGAAGCAGCTCATAATGTAACATACAAAACAGTGTGCTGCCTCCCTGGGTCTGTGGGGGACTTGCTGACTTCCTGGGCTGGGCCTGAGTGCGCTCTACTCAGGAACAAGACAGCCAGTCTGAGTTAATGACATGCCCTTATCGTTAAGAAAAGACCCTGCATGTGTTCCATCATGTCTTTTCTATTTGGAATCAATAGGCATCTGATTTCAATTCAGGAGACAATACATAGGTTTCTTCGAATTGTACTTATTCCCACTGACGTTTATTAGAGAAGTAACTTGTTGGATTACAGTTGTTCAGTTGGAGTTACTGATTTTACTCGGACACTCTAGGATTTTACATGAAGACTTGGGGCCTTTTCAGCTTCATGGTCTCTTAATTAATGTCAGAAATCTCACCTGGTGTTTACTTTCCTTTGATGATAATCCTGCTGCCTGAATGAAGGGGACACTTTCTTCCCAGTTCAGGAGTGCTGACTGCTCTAGGATTCTTAGACACTGCCTCGGTCCTCACCAGACACTTACGGTCCTCACCAGCTGCCGCGTCTGGGCACCCGTGATGGCCCCTCCCAGCAAGGATGCTTTTGGCTTCCACGGCCTCTGCATGGCTGTGACTGTGCCCTGGCTGGTGGGGCTGGACGGACAGAGCCTCCGTGGCTGTGACTTCTCACCTGTACTCCCGGCCAGGCTGCAGGGACTCTGATCCTGCTCTCTGTCCCCAGATCACAGGCTCCAGGCTTTCTCTGCTCTGAGCGGCAAGGAGGGAACTCTGGCTGAGCCAGCGTGTATGGCTGTAGGGTTCTGCGGCCCAGCCTCTGTCCTCCCTGCTCCCCAGCAGAGTCCTGGGGGGGTCCCTGAACAATAGGAAGGACCTGGAAAACAGTCTGTTTTCCTTCTTCCCTGCTATCTGTCCTCACCCTGAGTTACCACCCTGTGTCTGGGGCCCCGGAGATGCGTGCTATTTGGGACTCTTAAGTCACATTCGTCCTCCCTGTTCGTGTGTCTGCCAATGGGGTTCAGCATGTCGGAGGCCTTAGTTTCGCCCTGGTTGTGGGGTAATGATAGAACCGAGTGGGTACATTCCTCCTCTGGACCCTGAACCTGCGCGTCTGACAGTCACCCCGTGTGCCTCTCCCCCTGTGCCTTGGCAGTGTTCCCGCGTCTGCTGTCGATGACACAGAGTCCAGACCTGCACACTCGGCACGGGGCCGTGCTCGCCTGTGCAGAGGTTGCCCACAGCCTGCACATGCTGGCCACGCAGCAGGGCAGGTAGGAAGCCCTCCATTCGCACGTGTGGTGTTCTCTGTGCTCCTGACATCTGTCAGCGGTCCCCTGTCCTCTCTAGGGGATCCTGCCTCACTGGGTTTCTCTTGTCACCAAACAGATTGTAAAGCAAAGACAGGCTTTCCAGACTTGGTGTGGAGTAGTCCGTGTATTCAGTATTCTGTGTTCGTTTATCACTTTGAATAATTTAAAGTACCAGAGGATATAAAAGTTTCAACCAGGAGCCTCTTCTGTTGGCGCAGTTGGTATAAATAACAACAGATGCAGTGTGGGGTAGCTGAGAACGTCTGAACGTCAAGAATGTTTTGTGAAGCAGCTGCTCCATCTTCTTACTTTCTGACTAACTTTTCCTCAAAGATACAGCTTACCACACACTGTGATGTCTGTGCCATGGTTCCTGAACTCCACCTTGAGGAATACTGTGTTATATAAAGTCGATTCCTGTCCCCTGAGGTGGTTCCCTGGGGGCACGATGATAGCAGATCTGAGTTGACCCTAATTCTCTCTCCAGGGCTCCTGGGAATGTCAAGCCCCCCGCCCCAGACTCAAAACTACGGTCCTCACATGTCGTGTTTGAATTCCTGCAGGCCCCTCTCGGACTTCCTGGACGAGAAGGCCATGCATGGCCTGAAGCAGATCCACCAGCAGGTCAGTGTGCAGCTGCCTGGGCCGCCTCTCTCCTAGGTCTCCCGGTGCCTGGGGACCTCCCTGCCCCCACACCCTTCCCGCCCCTCAGCTCCAAGTACAGCCTGGAGTCGGTCCTGGGGCATTGGGCACGAACCCTGGGGGTGAGCTCAGGCTCTCCCGGGTGGCCAAGTGTCCCCCGCTGGGCCTGGCAGAGAGTGCGCGCCTCTCATCTGGTCCTGCTGCACTGCCTGGCCGCCCTCCTTGCTCGGGGCGTCCTTGTGGGATGGTGGGCGGGTGGTGGCTCACAGAAGGCCTTGCACCCCTAGCTTTACCCCCACGGCGGGAGCTCCATGTCTGCAGTCACACCCAGGGTTTGTGTATGCACTTCTCTGGGGAGGAGGTGTGTGTGTTTTCCTGGGTTTTGAGATTCTCAAAGGCTTTTTGTGACTCAAAATTGGTGAAGTACGAGCTGTGGGTCTGAATGTTATAGGATAACATGAAAGTCACTCTTGAGTGTTAAACGGCTTTACCATTTGTTGTTCTGGGTTGAGTTCTGGTTTAAGATTTTTCTTTATGTGATAATTGATCATTCTGACGTCCTTCCCTCATCCCATTGGTGCTGTTAACTTTCCTTTCCATTTTAGCAAAGTCATTTCACCTGTCTAGGTGCATGTCTCACCTTTAAAGACGCCTTTGTGCCTGTTTTTGGCTGTGGTGGGCCGTCGTTGCTGCACGCGGGCTTCCTCGCATTCCGGGAGTGGGGGCTACTCTTTGCTGCCGTGCTCGAGCTGCTCACGGCGGCGCCTTCTCTTGTTGCGGAGGGTGGGCTCCAGGGCCCTCGGGCTCCGGTGTTTGTGGCTCACAGGCTCCAGAGCTTGGTCTCGGGAGTCGTGCTGCGTGGGCGATCTTCCCGGACCAGGGGTTTAACTCGTGTCCCTTGCACTGCAAGGTGGATTCTTAACCCCTGGACCACCAGGGAAGCCCTCCTTTCTCGCCTGTGGAGTGGAGTCTGGTGACGCCCTCCTTTCTCGCCTGTGGAGTGGAGTCTGGTGACACCCTCCTTTCTCACCTGTAGAGTGGAGTCTGGTGCTACCTGGACACTGTGGAGCCAGGCTGACGCCGTGTGGTGCTGTAGAAGGTTCAATGTGGGGACCACCCCGTCCTCGGCTTCCTTTTTCTGTAGAGCCTGGATAATACTGAAGAATGTGTCTGGCGAGTTGGGTGGAGTTTTTGGCACAGCATGAGCTTTCAGTGAGTGGGGGCAGGGACGGTAGTTAGTAGTGATGCTGAGGTGCTTCTCTCAGTTCCTTGCCAGAAGAAGGGCCAGCAAGCTTAATTTTCTGCTGTTGTTTCTGAGGGGCTGTTGGGGGGCAGGTCCGGTATCCAGGCATCTCCCCGCTGTCACCGGCTGGTGACCCTCTTCCTCTCTGCTCTGACCCTCAGTTTCCCTACCAGGCCAGGGAAGGAGGAATCTGGGCCTCTTGGGGATCAAATGCAGTTGTGCCAGAGGGTCTTAGCGAGGGAGGGGCTTCTTAGCGAGAGAGTGGAGTGCACTCCATCACCTCTCCTGGGAGATGCCCACCTGTGCTTGTCTCTCTGTTCTCCTTCTGATGCTCGTTGATGTTATATACGTGCTGTTTTATATTTTTAAATCCTAGTAATTCAGATGACTAATTTTCAATTCTTTATTTTTAGCTTTACGATCGTCAGTTATACAGGTAAGATTTACATACCTGAAGTTTTATATTTTGTGAGGAAAACATTGGGCCCCTAGTCACAGGCATCTCCTGAGTGGTCGTGGCTGAGTCATCTGTGTGTCGTATTTGAGCGAGTGAAGAGCCGTGAAAGGGGTGGTTGGGTTCTGAGCTTCACAGACAACATGACGAGAAGCTTCCTCCTTTGACTGTGGAGTCTGACAGGCTTGTGGCTGTGGACAGACCACCCGTAGCAGCGGCCCTGCCTGGATCTGCCTTCTGCCCTTTGCAGCAGGTCTCCTCTGCCCTGGTGGTTGTGGTCTGCCCTCTGAATGTCATGTGGATAGAACTTACTGTGCAGTCTCAGGGTCTGGCCTTTCTCACCGAGAGCGCTGTTCCCGAGATTCGCTGTGTGGTTGGTATACAGCGGCGTGCTCTCTCGTAGAGCTGTTGGTGGTCAGCGACCTGTGTGCCTGGCATCTTCTTGCCAGGTGATGGGCGTCTTCCAGCTTTTGAGGCTAAAACTTCTGTGAATGCTGGCATATGAGTCTTGGTGTAGACGTGTGTGTCTGGTTTTCTTGGGTGGTTACCTGTGTCAGGACCCTCTGTGGTCAATGTGGAGACGGGATGAGGTCCCTGGGCTCTTTGGTGGTGTGTTTCCTGTTTAAGGGTCCTTCCCTTAGAGGCAGCCTGCAGGTGGTCAACTCTGCTGGGCGAGTCTCGTGCTGGGTGGGTGGAGCCTGGTGTGGACCTGGACCTGTGGGTGTGGCTCTGCCCCGGTTCCTGCTTCTTGGGTGGAGGCCTGGAGGGGGTTCCCATGGGCCCTCTTGGCTGTTCCGCCAGTGCTGCCTGCCTGCTTTTCATCTGTTTTAAATGGAAGGAAAGGAACGACTGATTTTGTCATACCTGAAAACGTGTTCACTTGCTCCTGGTGACGCGGCCTGCACTCCGTGGACTGACCGTGGGTGAGCAGGAGTGAGCTGCGTGCCGAATGGGCTGAGGAGTGAACCCTGGCCGCCCTGGGGTCATCGTGCTCTTGTCGTGTGTGGCTTTCTTTGGAGCTGAAGGCGTCTGATGATATCGTTAGCATCTTACAAACTCCAAATGCACGTCTGTTCATTGCCTCTAAATGTTCTTTTCTAGTGACAAATCTCAAAAGTAAGCAGAAAAGAAGCCCCTTCCTTGAGGCCAGTGTAAGGAGATGATGCCCGTGAATCTGGTGCAGCAAGGGCTCTGGGTGGGACGGGCCTGGTGCCTCAGCACTGTTTGTTCCCCGGGTCTGACTCCCACACAGACCACAGAAGGGAGGGCACGTGCCCCACAGGACCAGACCACAGGGGCCTGAATCCGAGCGTCTGAATCCGAGCGTCCAGTCCTGACCTGTGAGATCCAGCTTAGCCCCACTATTTCCTTTGACTGTTTTCTTTGACTATTGTGAGTCTGGGGGTCCCCGAGACCACTCCCAGGCTCAGGGACTGGGCTGGCAGGACTTGGCACTCAGCATAGCTCTTGATGTTGTGAAAGAAATGAAAGTGAAAGTCACTCAGTTGTGTCTGACTCTTTGCGACCCCATGGACTATACATACGGTCCATGGAATTCTCCAGGCCAGAAGACTGGAGTGGGTAGCCTTTCCCTTCTCCACGGGATCTTGCCAACCCAGGTCTCCTGCACTGCAGGCGGATTTTTTACCAACTGAGCTGTTGACGCTGTGGTTGTGGCTATTGCTGCAAAAGTGTTCATTCAAATCAGCAACTTTTTAAAAGGCCCAGAGGACAGAGTCCATGGTAGACCAGGCACAGCTTCCTGGCTGGGTCCTGTCCCCGTGGAGTCACACCGAATCCCCCTAATGGCTACTCGTGACACACACACAGCTGTTGCCACCCAGGGTGACCACCCCGCCAGCCTTGGCATCCAGGGTTTCCACTGGGTTGAGCTGATTCTCCGTGATGTGAGGCCCCACCACAGATGGCACTACCAGTGTTGACCTCCCACAGGGCCCCCAGCCCACGTAAATGGAGGATCCTGCCTGGCAGAGCCTTCTTGGGCTCAGACTTCCATAGCTGGGGCAAAGCTCCAGACCCTTCCTTCTTGGCCCTGACCTCCAGGAAGCAGCCTCACCCTCTCTCCTGGAAGGGGCCCCTTAGGTCAGTCTGGCGCTAGAGCCTTGGGTCCCACGTGACCCGAAGATCCCTCTTAATCCCTCATTGGCAAAGGACACAGGGCTGGAGCATCTCACAGGTCTGACAAACTGACAGGGCAGCCCTGTGACACCTAGGGGTGGTCAGTGCCGGCTGGCTGTGGGGGGCTTGTGCTGGGAGGACCACTGTGTGCAGTGGGAGCTCCGAGCACTCGCTGTGTCGGGCAGGTTGGAAGGAGAATCCCTGTTGGGGCGGGGCAGAAGGGTGAGAACTCCTGACCAGGCTCTGTGGTGCTCCTGACTGGGAGCGCCCAAGCTCTGAAACCTGGCAGGCACTTCCCATCAGCGGGCCGGGAGCCCTCTGGGGAGCCCTCGTTGAATCTCCTCTGACACTTGAGTGCACGGGGCCCCTTGCTTGGGATGCCATGCCCCAGTCCCTACGTGCCACCTGGCAGCACCAGGCCCTCCTGCAGGACTGGTGGCAGGCCATCCTTGGCAGGACAGAAAGCCTTAGAGAAGTGTGAACTGTGGGGAAATGGAAACGGCAGGCCATGTGGTCGGGGTCCTGGATCTTGATCTTGGAGGGCAGTGCGAATTGCATGTGGGGTTTGCACCAGCCCTCTTCTGGTCCCCTGGGGGATGTGCTCCTGCCCCTCTGTGAGTAAGTCGGCCCTTGGGAGGCCGCCTGCCGTCCTGGCAGCCACAGCTTGAGGCCTCGGGGGTGCTGGGTCCCCCTCATCTCTTTGGGGCCCCCCAGGCTTTCTCAGCGATCTGAGCAACTCTGGGAACTGCGTTCTCTTGGGTGGACTGTGCTCAGAAATCTTCCTGGGAGAGGACATAGCAAGGACTGATTTTCCCTGACCCCGAACATTTTATCTTGTTTGGGGTCTAAATAAAATTAAAAGAATCATGCAGTGAATACCTGTTCACCCTTCCCCCACCTCAATCAGTTATTCATATCAGTCAGTTATTCATATCATCTGGACCGTTTGTTTTCTTTCCCTCTGAATACGTGTATTATTTTGTTTTCTTTAGTAATATGTGGGCCTGTTAC
This sequence comes from Oreotragus oreotragus, assembly GCA_006410675.1. NCBI lineage: Eukaryota > Metazoa > Chordata > Mammalia > Artiodactyla > Bovidae > Oreotragus > Oreotragus oreotragus. Next base: position 382,073 of record SJYX01009567.1, on the reverse strand, counting down.
TTCCTCTTTAAGACTTGAGAAAGCATCAGGAGAGAGCAGGGACTTTCTCCTGTGTGATCGCACACAACCAGCGTCCCCACCGCACCCAGGAGGCTCCGTGTGGCCTCCGGGACCTGTAAGCGAGGTGCCTTCAGCTTGTCCTCAAGCGCTCTCCGTAGCAGTCTTTCTCCCTGAGCTAGGGCCTGCTCCAGTCTCTGTGCCGGGGCCCTTTTTGTTTCTCACGGTGCAGCCCCTCCAGGCCGGGCGTGTTGGGTTGTTGCCTGCATGATTGGATCTGGCTTGCCCGTGGCGCGGCCGGCGCAGACCCTTGTGTTGCCTGTGAAGTCGGTGTGTTTGCCCCCTGGTGGAGACGCTCAGTTGACCCCTGGGTTTAGGGACGACCTCCAGAAGGTCAGACGTGCCGGTGAGAGGCATGCACCCCCTTGCAGCTAGCGACTGGCCTGACGGGTGGTTTCGAGACTCACGGATCCTGGTTTCCAGCGCTGCCTTGCCTGAGCCAGCCGTCACCTTGCGGTCTGCCGGTGGGTGCCCGGCTGATTCCCTCGTTCTTTCCATGTGCTTTTCTTGCACTTGTCTGGAAAGAGCAGCATCCCTCCCCACTCCCAGCCTGCTGTTTGCTTTCTGATATATCACTATAGACTCGTGCCCTGCGCCCACCCCCCCGCCCCGACG
>SJYX01009567.1:338003-379816 GCA_006410675.1 Oreotragus oreotragus | reverse complement strand
ACACACACACACACACACAATGTTGTAATTCAGTAGCATCCTTGTTACTCCTGTGACTTAAACACACACACACACACACCATGTTACTCCTCCTGTGACTTACACACATACACACACACACACACACACCATATTGTAATTCAGTAGCATCCTTGTTACTCCTGTGACTTAAACACACACACACACCATGTTACTCCTCCTGTGACTTACACACACACACACACCCCATGTTGTAATTCAGTAGCATCCTTGTTACTCCTCCTGTGACTTACACACACACACACACACACAATGTTGTAATTCAGTAGCATCCTTGTTACTCCTGTGACTTAAACACACACACACACACACCATGTTACTCCTCCTGTGACTTACACACATACACACACACACACACACACACACCATGCTGTAATTCAATAGCATCCTTGTTACTCCTCCTGTGACTTACACACACACACACACACACCATGTTGTAATTCAGTAGCATCCTTGTTACTCTTCCTGTGACTTAAACTGCCCCGTACTTGGGCCACCTCTATTGAAATAGCCTCCTCTGTCATTTTTACATGATTGGCTTGTCTTTGAGCCAGGTCACTTTAAACCTCATCGTTTTTATTGCTTTGGTTTCTGTTCCCATCACTGGTTGCATTTGTTGCAGCTTTTCTTTTCAGGTCTGTGTTTTTTATTTCTTGAGGTCCTGTTTGTAGCTTGCTATGCCTCAGTCTCTCTCCTCCCCTCCTGGGACACGTGCACGAGCTGAGAGCTGTTCTGACGACCCTGCATGTGTCCCGTCCTCTCGGGGAGCTGCTGGGTCTGTGTGGGTGGTTTCCTTGGGGTCGTGGGGGGTGTTCTAGACTCTGAGGGGGGAGCTGGGTGCCGGCTGCTGCTGTCCGGTGCTGCTCGCTTGGTGGGCTCAGGTGGACCCTTTCACAGCCAGCTCTGGAGGCTTGGTAGGGCCGAAACAAGTGGGCCGGCCGCTCAGGTGGTCCTTCCGAGGGGTCTCCTGGTGCCCTGTGCCTGAGCAGGCCAGTGCCCTGACTGAGGGGGCTCCTCGCCGCCTGTATGGATTCCCATGCGTGCCCCGCCTTCTCCTTAGGAGTGCTTTTCTTCTTTCAGGCTCAGGTGGTTTCTCTTCTCGAACGTGCGGCTCAGGGTCAGCGCTGGGGGTGCTGCTCCGCATCCCCTCAGATTCCGGCCGCCTTGGCCTCCCCACCTCCCGTCTGCAGGGGCTTCCCTGCTGGGCCCTGGCTGCTCCTTCCCTCCTTCCACACCTCTGCCAGCCTCTGAATTTTTGTCCAGTTTTCCACTTGTTTGAAGCAGGAGGGCAGACTCAAATCTGTGCCTCTGCCTGGGCCAGCAGCCATGATCTCATAGCTTTCCTACCTTCTCCCGGAGTGTTTCTTGAACTCATGTCCACCAATTCCCCGTTGGCATCCCACGTCAGTCGGGCTCCAGGTGAGGAGCCCCTCTCCCCAGTCCTGCTGGGTGGTGATATCTTCCTGGTGCCTTAAGTTCCTGTAGTTTTTACAAAGTAAGAGTTGAACAGTGTTTTGGAATTTGTTGCATGTGATTCTGTGATATAATTCATACCAGGGATTAGAGGCTCCAGTGAAAACTGAAATCATCTCATAAGCGGTCCCAGCACGTATTTTCATTTCTTTTCATAAAAAGTAGTTCACATGACCAAGAACGAATGCAGCTCTTTAGCGTCATAATACTTTTTGGAGCCTGAAGTTACATCTGTTACTTGGTGAAAATATTTACGTTGTTTTGTATAATAAGAGTTTTAACTTTGTTTTCATTAATTTTCAGGGGTCTGGGAGGAGAGCTCATGAGACAAGCAGGTAGGTCTGAGCAACAGAGGCTGCGGGTTGTGGGTCAAGGTCCTTTCTTCCCACCACCGAGGGAAGACAAAAGTCCTAAGGGTATTTATTTACTTGTTTTCAACCCTGTAAAGTTCCCTGATGGGTTCCTTTGCAGCGACAAATGGTTTTCTGGTCAGAATCGCCGTGGCGGTGCACCTGGCCTGCACGTCGTAACTTCAGGGCTGCCCTCTCAGCCCGCTGCTTCTCCTGTGTATGTTCACACCAGGCTCTTAATTTTCAGCTTCTGTGAGTTTTGATACATTTTAGTAGCCATGGGGCTGGCAGCCACTGAGATGGGATGGATGAGTAGAGAGGTAAGTCTACCATGAAGGGGTGATAAAGTTAGGAATGCGAATGTTGCCATCCTTCCCTCTTCAATATGATCTTTAAATGTAAATGTGGAGCAAGGAACAGTTTTTAAAGGTTATATTTAAATGTTTGCAGGGAATTCAAAAGTTGCCAACACGTAAATATCTGGATTTCCTGACGCTTTTCCAGCTAAACCTACCAGAAAACCCAGGACTCGGTGTTTATCAGGCGCCAGATCTGTGCTGGCTCCATGCTGGGCTTGGGTGCAGGAGAGCCCCTCACCCAGGGGAGGGGCAGGCTAGTGGCAGCAGGTGGGGGAGTGTCCGTTCCTCCAGCCCTTAGAACTGCTCTGTTCAAAGCAGAATGGCATTTCTTAGGAGCAGCTGAATCGATTGGTAAAACAGAAGGGAGAATCAGAAGTTTCAAATGTACATGGGATTTCACATATGACAAAGAAGATATGTGTTTCCAACCTCGCTGAAGAGGGCAGTTGATAGAGTGGTTGATGATGTCCCGAGGAACCACGTGGAAGGAAACAAAACTGTGTCCCCACTGCACACATACACAAAACTAAATTTCTAATTAACGGATACTTAACAGATTAGTTTCTGATTAAACTTACGTATAAGAGATACATTTTTTAAAACTTCAAAGAAGTTTTAGGAGAAATCAGAGGATCACATTGATCCCTAAAGAACTTCCTAGCCAGGAAGTTTTCAGCCTCACCTGGTTGCTGGGGAGATGCTGGTTAGCTCCACGAGGAGGACTCGTCTCCTCGATCATAATGGCTAAGTCAGAGCTGGGTGACCTCTTGCCAGTGGAGTGCCTGCTCTGGAATATATGTCGTTACAGCATTTCCGGGTTGCCAAAGGCATTGTCTCTTAGAATTAAAAATGGGCAGTCCCCTGCCCTGCAGGGCCACTCCTAGGACTCTGCACCCCCAAAACGTGTAGGGGTGACAGGCATCCTGCTGGACAGACAGGCAGTCTGTGTGCTGACGGGGTGTGTGTGGCCATCTGGTCTGACATGACAGAAACTGGAAGGAGAGCTGAGCCCAACAGGAAATACTGGACTAACAGTTTCATAAGCATAGTGCGGGATGCTGAACAGTATGGGCTCTCCCGTGGTCAGTCATGTTGTTCGAGAAGGAAAGCAGTTTGGCAGCTGGAGCCGGGGTGGGGGGGTCCTGTGCGCGTCCTGGCTCTGCCGGGACACCCCTCCTCCAGCCCCCAGGCCCCCTCATGCTTGCAGGTCACGCCTATGCTCAGGACGGTGGGAGTCGGGAACGTGAGGAGGCAGGATGGCGTCCGTGCTCGCAGAGACTGCAGAGCTGGCTTCCTCGCTGGCCTGGCAGCATTTCAGAGGACAGCGCTGCCTGTCACTGGTCCCCGGGGGGCAGTGGCGGGCACCCCTGCTGAGGCATGGGTGCGGGCGTGCAGCGGGCACAGGGAGCCTTTGTTGCCATGGACGCCGAGGTTGGGGTTTGTTGCTGCCAGCCCAACCTAGCCTGGCCACGGGGGTGCCTGTGGTCTGTGACCCTCCGAGCGCGGGAGGAGGTATGGGAGCCATGCTCCAGCTCAGCTTAGTTTTGGAATCAAGGCGGGAGCAAGGTGGCGAAGACGGGGTCAGGGCACCGAGCTGACAGGAGGGGCACCTGTGCTCTCTCAGCCTGTGAAGGTCCGTGATGGGACCCCCAAATTACATGGCCTCCAAAATGTCAGTGGTGGTTTTCTGTCTTATTTTTCTGTAGTGATAGATTTTTTCCAGCAAATGCAAACGACTCATTCAGTAGGAGGAAGCCATTAGGCTGTTCTGTCGTGGGACCGAGGTGGGGGTGCATCTGCTGCGGGAATGGGCGGCGTGAGCAGCCGTGCGGGATGGACCGAGGCGCGTGGCCTGAGGGCAGGCGCCGGGCGGGTCAGGCCCCTGCAGTGGCCCCACGGCAGAGCCTCCTTGGCGCCAGGACCGTCAGCCGAGGCCGCCACCCAGAAGCTCAGGTGTGCTTGCGGCGGTGGCCGCTGAGCAGCTCTGCTGGGCTGTGTTTCCACACGCAGAAGTGGTGGACACTGCGTTATTTACAGAGGCCAGGAATTTACCAGAGCTTTGCGCGCTGTGGCTCATCTGGGGACTGTCCCGTGGGGGTGATACGTGCTGCCGCCTCTGACCCTGTCCGGACCCTGGTGCTGGCCTGAGGTCGGGGAGCCCCCCGCAGGGGAACTTGCTGCTCCGTGGTCCTCATCGGGCAGGTGCCTGCTGCTCAGCCACAGTGCCTGGTCACTTGCGGGTGTCCGTGGTTTGAGAGCTGAGTTGTCTGTCCCTGGGGATTCGTATGGGGGTCAAACCTGCAGTCTCCACGTGTCGCTCCCTTGTCTGGGCAGGGTTCCCCGAGGGCACTGGCGTGATGCTGCTGCTTTTGGCTCCCGGCACTGCCCCTGAGCCTGGCCCACGTCTGGTGCTGAGGGCGTGCTAGGGGCTTGCCTCCGGACACCAGCGCTGAGGGGCAGGGGCAGGAAGGCTGGTGTTGGCAGCGCTGGGCTCAGGTGCGTCAGGGTGGGTGCTGGGATGGGCACTTTGGGGAAATGACATTACATTCACCCTTTTTCTTCCTAGTGTGCATTTTAATAGAAAACCTGGCCCTTTCCAAAATGCCCTTCAGAGGTGACGCCGTGATCGGTAAGTGCGTCTCTCCTCCAGTGACTCACATTGTGGCATTTTCTTCCAGAACTACTTCAGCTTGAAAAGTAAAGACCAACCTGTTAGGGTGGATGGTCAATTCCATCCTGTTAGAATCTGTTTTGAAGTTGCTGTTAAGAACCCACTGTAAACAGGGAGCATCCCCCACACTCTCCCCACAGAAGCAGAGATTCTCCCTTCTCATCCTTACTCAGGGCTCCCGACTGGGGCTCTGCCTGTCACGGCCGTGCCCAGCACCAGGCATTCTCGGCCGTTCCTCTCCCATTTGGATGGTGCCAGCCCGAGGGGCAGGCTCCCGCAGGATGAGGAGGGGCCAGCAGCTCTTCCGGCTCTTCCGGGGGTGGCAGTCGGGCCCCGGCGCTGGCCTGGAGCGTCTCCAGGCTCTGGCATGCTGTGGCCGCTGGTCACAGAGGCAGTGAGAAAAGCCTTGGGGTCACCGCCCCTGCTGGGCTGTGCTGGCTCTTTGCCCTACAGCCTCAGAACTTGAGGGAAAAGACAAAAACGAGTTAGTGTTTGTTTCCAAGTATTAGATCTAGTTGAATTTTGTGTTTGGTTTTTATTAGTGGGGGGATTGTTCAGGGAAGAAGTACAGTCAAAGACCACTTGAAGCTTGCAGGTGTAATAGAACAAAAACTTGCCCATCATGACAGTTTTCACGTTTCAACAGCAGAAAGAAGCGTTTACCCCTATAGGTGCAGAGGGCAAAGGCCTTTAGAATTTCATTCGACCGGGAGAACGTGTACCTCCGATTTCCTGCAGGTTCCTCTCAAAGGTCACCATCTTGACTTGAGAGATAGAAGATCTGTGCGGTGGTGTTTCTAATTTAATACAAATGTTCTTTACCAGCTGAATGAATTTGTTTCTTTGACAGATGGTTGGCAGTGGCTGATAAACGACACCTTGAGAAACCTCCACCTCATATCAAGTCACTCTCGACAACATATAAAGGTGTGGGGAGCAAGGGCTCTCTGGCTTTTGCACTGTGTATAAATATTTGAGTGTTTCAAAGGTCTGTGTGCATCATGAGTCCCTTTTGTAGACCAACATGAATGATAAATGCCAGTAATTCTGAATGATATTGTTTATGTAATTTATGATCAAGACAACTAATGCAGCCATCACTGACCAGAATATTTAAATTTTTTATTATTGTTTCTTATTAATTATATTTGCCTTCTAAACGTGTTCCCTACGGAGCTGTAGAATTTAGGGTTGGAGGCTCCTGTTGTGACGCTCACGTGCGGATGAGCAGACTGCTAGAATCGAGACAGCATGTCAGTGTCAGTCACGCCAAGTGAGCAAGAGAGAGTGTGTGTGTCCCCGTCCCCGGGGCCACCACTGTCCTGCCTCAGGACAGGTGAACTTTGGACTAGCGGCATTGCAACCCCTACCCCCGCGCAGAGAGAGCAGCCTTGGTATTGATAATGACTAGGCTTTGATGTGGAGGATGAAGGAGTGGGAGTACACATTGGTCCTTCTTACAGCTCTCCAGCCTCCTGTGTCTCAGCTTTCCTGTTGGGTGGATAGAACATATCTTCAGTCCTCATCCCTTTTTTTTACAAGTAACCTTATCGTTCTGTAGAATCCAGGTACAGTTTTACCAGTTGAATCTGAGTTCTTCATGATCGGTGTCAGAAGTCCTTTTAAAAACCCACCCATAGTTCATTCACACCAATCGTGGTCGCGGTTTGGTACGAGGACACCCCTCTCCCAGCACCTCTGCTGGCGCTCCCTGATCTGAAGGAGCCCTGGGAAGAATCGGGCTTCCCTGGTAGCTCAGCTGGTGAAGAGTCCACCTGGGGTGCAGGAGCCCTTGGTTCGATCCCTGGGTCGGGAAGATCCCCTGGAGAAGGGAACTGCCCACTCCAGGATGCTGGCCTGGAGAGCTCCATGGACTGTATAGTCCATCGGGTCGCAAAGCGTCAGACATGACCAAGCGACTTTCACTTGGGAAGAACACACGAACCCAGCATCTGCCCTGTGCAGTCGTTAGCATGGAGAAAGGCTTAGGTGAGTCGCTGTGGAGGCTACAGGAGGGGCCGGGGACCTCTGTGTGGTGTGAACGCCATTCCTGCGCTTTGTCCCCTGAGGTGCCCCAGAATGCAGCCATCACTGACCAGAATATTTAAATTTTTTATTATTGTTTCTTATTAATTATATTTGCCTTCTAAACGTGTTCCCTACGGAGCTGTAGAATTTAGGGTTGGAGGCTCCTGTTGTGACGCTCACGTGCGGATGAGCAGACTGCTAGAATCGAGACAGCATGTCAGTGTCAGTCACGCCAAGTGAGCAAGAGAGAGTGTGTGTGTCCCCGTCCCCGGGGCCACCACTGTCCTGCCTCAGGACAGGTGAACTTTGGACTAGCGGCATTGCAACCCCTACCCCCGCGCAGAGAGAGCAGCCTTGGTATTGATAATGACTAGGCTTTGATGTGGAGGATGAAGGAGTGGGAGTACACATTGGTCCTTCTTACAGCTCTCCAGCCTCCTGTGTCTCAGCTTTCCTGTTGGGTGGATAGAACATATCTTCAGTCCTCATCCCTTTTTTTTACAAGTAACCTTATCGTTCTGTAGAATCCAGGTACAGTTTTACCAGTTGAATCTGAGTTCTTCATGATCGGTGTCAGAAGTCCTTTTAAAAACCCACCCATAGTTCATTCACACCAATCGTGGTCGCGGTTTGGTACGAGGACACCCCTCTCCCAGCACCTCTGCTGGCGCTCCCTGATCTGAAGGAGCCCTGGGAAGAATCGGGCTTCCCTGGTAGCTCAGCTGGTGAAGAGTCCACCTGGGGTGCAGGAGCCCTTGGTTCGATCCCTGGGTCGGGAAGATCCCCTGGAGAAGGGAACTGCCCACTCCAGGATGCTGGCCTGGAGAGCTCCATGGACTGTATAGTCCATCGGGTCGCAAAGCGTCAGACATGACCAAGCGACTTTCACTTGGGAAGAACACACGAACCCAGCATCTGCCCTGTGCAGTCGTTAGCATGGAGAAAGGCTTAGGTGAGTCGCTGTGGAGGCTACAGGAGGGGCCGGGGACCTCTGTGTGGTGTGAGCGCCATTCCTGCGCTTTGTCCCCTGAGGTGCCCCAGGCTTGGGTCAGCCCTTCCTCCTGTCCAGGCACTCCTGCTCCCAGTGCTCCTGGGACCGCAGCTCCACTCCATACTAGGCCTCTACCTGAGGGGCCCTGCCCACTCCGTACTGGCTCACCTGAGGGGCCTTGCCGCGCTGCTGCTGGTGTTTAACACACTTTTCCATCATCATTTCAGCTGGGAAAGAATAGAACGCCACATTTCATTACTGCCTTTCACGTGGAAAGATGTGAAATTTGCACTATATGGAGGAAATAACTTTTATATCCAGGGTATTAGTTGCAGAGAATATTAAACTTATGACCACATCTGACTGACGATGATGACAATGTCTAGCAGACATACCAGAAAGGATGATGTCATTCAGCTTCTGGGTCTTTCAAAACAAGTCACTGGCCTGACCGCAGGGCCACCTGGCTGCTCCTTGACCAGGAGCCTGCAGCTCACTCACGTCTCCTCTGTTTCAGGAGGCGGCTGTGTCGGCCCTGGCCGCCCTCTGCGGCGAGTACCACGCCCGGGAACCTGGGGAGGCAGAGGCTGCCGCGCAGGGTGAGTGGGTGTCTGCACTCAGCCCTGCATCCAGTGGGGCTGGGGGGTGGGGGGTTGTGGGGTGCCTGCCTCTCCTGTGTGGACGGGCCTGGGGGGTAGAGAGAGTGGGCGTCAGGCGGTGGTGATGCCGCCCCCTCCGCAGCCCATCCCTGGTCTTCCTCGGGGCCCAGCCTTCAGTATCGGGGGACTGTCGTTGGCGCTCGTTCCCCAGGCTCTCAGCTCAGAGTCGTCCGCTTCTGCTGCCTTCCCACGATCTCCTGATTTCACGCTTTTTCCTTGGAGTGTGTTCATTCAGTGATCACTTCATAGACTTCTCTGTTTCATGGTTAAGTGCATTTAGAATGGCCCACAGCGCCTTTCTGGCACGCGTCCTTCGTGTGTTGTTGTCTTTTCTTCCCGTGAACAGCGTTGGTGTAGCTGTCTTGCTGCAGGTCCTTAACATCAGTTGGGTTTTCCAGAACCAAACTCTAAGCTGAAGTTTATCTGACACATGGTTCTATTTGTGGGGTCTAGTTCAGGAGTGTTAGTTTCATATTAAAATACTTTGTATTTACATGTTATGTGGCCCTGTAGCTTTCCTCTATATCATATTACAGAGTATTTATTACAGTTACTTCAAAAATATATGAAATACTTCAAAAACTATTTTAAGTTTGGAAGAATCATGGGTTATTTTTCAGTCGCTAAGTCTTGTCTGACTCTTTGCAACCCTACAGAGTGCAGCATGCCAGGCTTCCCTGCCCTTTATTATCTCTCACGAGTGTATTCAGACTCATGTCCGTTGATTTAGTGATGCCATCCAACCATCTCACTGGCACCCTGCTCCAGTACCCTTGCCTGGAAAATCCCATGGACAGAGGAGCCTGTAGGCTGCAGTCCATGGGGTTGCGAAGAGGCCGACACAACTGAGTGACTTCACTTTCACGCATTGGAGAAGGAAATGGCAACCCACTCCAGTGTTCTTGCCTGGAGAATCCCAGGGATGGGGGAGCCTGGTGGGCTGCCGTCTGGGGGGTCGCACAGAGTCGGACATGACTGAAGTGACTTAGCAGCAGCAGCCAACCATCTCATTTTCTGTCACCCCATTCTCCTCCTGCCTCCAATCTTTCCCAGGATCAGAGTCTTTTCCAGTGAGTTGACTCTTCGCATCAGGTGGCCAGAATATTGGAACTTCAGCTTTAGTATCAGTTCTTCCAATGAATATTCGGGGTTGATTGCCTTTAGGATCGACTGATTTGATTTCCTTGCTGTCCAAGGGACTCTCGAGTCTTCTCCAGCACCGTAGTTCAAAAGCATCAGTTCTTCGGTGCTCAGCTTTCTTTATGGTCCAACTCTCACATCCATAGATGACTACTGGAAAAACCATAGCTTTGACTCTATAGCCCTTTGTCAGCAAAGTGATGTTTCTGGTTTTTAATATACCATCTAGGTTTATCATAGCTTTTCTTAAAGAGCAAGTGTCTTTTAATTTCGTGGCTGTAGTCACTTTTCGAAGTGATTTTTGGAGTCCAAGAAAATGGTGTCTGTCACTGTTTCCATTTTTTCCCCTTCTATTTGCCATGAAGTGATGGACCCAGATGCCATGATCTTAGTTTTTTGAATGTTGAGTTTTAAGCCAGTTTTTTCACTCTCGTCTTTCAGCTTCATCGAGAGGGTCTTTAGTTCTTCACTTTCTGACATTTGCATATCTGAGGTTGTTGATATTTCTCCCTGCTATCTTGATTCCAGCTTGTAATTCATTCAGCACAGCATTTCACATGATACGCTGCATGTACGTTAAATAAGCAGGGCAACTGTATACAACCTGACATTCTCCTCTCCCAACTCTGTACCAATCTATTCCGTGTCCGGTTCTAACTGTGGCTTCTTCACCTCCATACGGGTTTCTCAGGAGGCAGGTAAGGTGATCTGGTTTTCCCATCTCTTTAAGAATTTTCTGCAGTTTGTTGTGATCCACATAGTAAAAGGCTTTAGCGTAGTTAATGAAATAGATGTTTTTCTGGAATTCCCTTGCTTTTTCTATGATCCAGTGGATGTTGACAATTTGATCTCTGGTTCCGCTGCCTTTTTAAAATCCAACCTGTATATCTGGAATCACGGATGCAGTAGTCTAAATCTACTTTTTGTGAATTTTTTCAAAAGTTAGGAAATACTTCGTCATTTGGTCTTCTGACAGACTTTCTAAATCAGTGACGTTATGCTGTGTCCTTGTACCAGACGCAGTTTTACCTAAAGAGCTAGCACAGTTGTCTGTATCCACAGATTGCACGTCTAGAAAGAGGCCTTTCGTGCTTCAGCTGAAGTGTGTTACTGTAAGTTCCACCAAAGATGTCATTTTAGTGTCGGTGCAAGTGGAATTCCAGTTTTTTCCCCACCCTCATATAGGAGGGTCTAAGGTTTTCACGCACACATTACAGAAGCCTTGCGGTGTTGAAGTGTAAGCAGTGATAGCACGAACCTCTTCGGTTGTGGTAGGTGCAGAGCAAGGGCGTTTGGCCTTCCTCGACTTCGGAGCAGCCTTTCCAGAAAACAAGCTGGATTTTCCACTTTGCTTCCTTGAATTCTTGAATAGCTGCAGGGCCCCCTTTCCTGTGAAATCAAAGTCATTCAGTCCGTGTCCGACTCTTTGCGACCCCATGGACTGTATAATCCATGGAATTCTCCAGGCCAGAGTACTGGAGTGGGTAGGTAGCCTTTCCCTTCTCCAGGAGGCCTTCCCAGCCCGGGGATTGAACCCAGGTCTCCCACATTGTAGGCGGATTCTTTACCAGCCGAGCCACAGGGGAGGCCCGCTTTTCCTGTGTCTCCCTGTCAGACCTCTGTTTCGGTTGCTCCCCAGTCCCCGTGACTGGCCTCTCCCGTGTGGGATGGTCTGCCTTCCCAGCCCTGCGCGCGCTCAGCCTGCCTGCCTGCCTGCACTGCCCGTTTCTGCCCGACCGGCTGTGGGCGTCCTGTGCGGAGGGGCCCCTGCAGCCCTGCTGCACCAGAGCACCTGGGGGCCCCACTTGGGACCACATTTGCTCTCCATCTTTGAGGAAGTATCCTCATCTTCTGAGGAAAGCATTTGTGTTCTTAGTGAATAAAGAACAGAAGGTTGACGGGTTGACTACTGGTAAAACTGTTGGCTTTATTTTCTCAAGAGTGAAGTCGTGTATTAAAGTTGCTTATGAAAATCTTAAAGCCGCCTGCTGAAAGCCTCTTTCCTTCAGCCTGGCTGACGTACGCGGCTCTGGAAGCGCCCCCCTTCTCTGCTGCTCGTCTTCCGGACTGTGCTCAGGACTGTGTCTTGTGGGTAATGGACAACAGTGGTCACGCTCTGGTCCCTTCTTTGCAGAGGAGCTGGTGAAGCTGTATCTCGCAGAACTCCAGAGCCCCGAGGAGATGGCGCGCTGTGGCTGTGCCCTGGCCTTGGGCGCCCTGCCGGCCTTCTTCCTGAAGGGCCGGCTCCGGCAGGTGAGGCTGGCCTAGCGTGGTAGGGGTCGTGTGGGACCGGACCCACGAGCGGGGTATGTAGGCCGGAGAGGTTCCTGCAGGCCAGCGTGTGCATCCGTAAGAAAGGGGAGGGGACACCCAGGGCTGTGAGTGGTCTTTGAGAGCCTGGTGAGCAGTCTCGCCTGAGGAGACTCGGGGGAGCTATCCTTGGCTGAGGAGGGAGCCTTGGCCTCCGTGGAAACACCCCCAGCCTTTCCTTGCCTGTGGCATGCCATCCAGCCTTTTCTGCATTAGGAGCAGATGTTTCCGGCCTCGTCTGGGAAGGCTTCCCCCGTGGCCACGTGAAGGGTCCTGGGCCTCCCACCCCAGAACTCCTCCGTGGGGAGGGGCCCTTTCTCCCCAGCACAGGGTCCTGTGCTCTGGCATGGCCGGGGGGCAGGGTTCTGCTTGCCCTTGAGCTCCACGGTCCTCAGCCTGTCTCCTTTCAGGATGATCCATCAGCTGCCCTCATACCTTGACTCGGCTCCTGAGCTCCCTGGGAGAGTGCGTGCCAGAGTCAGACCCAGGAGACCCTGCCGCCCTCAGCCCACCCAACTCTTCCCCTTACGCTCCCCTTTCCCTCGACTCAAACGTGAGTCATGGTCCTATTGGCCCACCTCCCAGGTGTCGCTGTGGCCAGGTGCCTGGCACACATGTGCCCCTCACCTGTGTCGCCTTCCCCTGCCCCTGACACCTTGGGATCCAAGGCACCAGACCAACTTAGGTATCAAGACAGGGAACAGACCATCCAAACCCTGCCCGGGGCTTTTCTGTTTGAAGCACCTGGCATTTAGAACGGAACTGTCACTTCCAGAAGTAACTGGTGGAGATGTGAGCAGCTGGGCACGTTCATGTGCCGAGGGCTCCAGCTCCAAGCAGGGCGCGGGAGGGAATGGCTGGCCTTGGGTGCAGGGTCTTGCCCTGGAGGGAGGAGGCAGACTGGCAGAGATTCCCTGAGTGCCAGTGACGGGGGTGTGGGTTGGCGGGTAGTTAGGAGCCAGCCGTGGGAAGGGCTGGAGGCACCCCAGCCCACCCGGGGCTTTGTGTGTTCCCAGGGCTTGTGCTCTACCCAGACAAGCCACCAGCCGTGCTGCGCTGCGTTCTGGGCACAGGATGCCAGGCCACCTGTGTGCACGGCACGTGCGTCCTCAGGCCAGCAGCTCTGCCTTTGCTTTTCAGGTTCTCGCAGGCCTGAGGGCCGTTACCCACATTTCTTCCAAGGACGTGAGCTTTGCTGAGGCCAGGCGGGATGCCTTGAAGGCCATCTCTAGGTGAGCCCTGAAGGTTTTTCTCTCCAAAATCACTGTTCTCTCAAAAGCCAGCTACCGAGCATGAAGGGATGTTCACAGCAGTTCGTGTGAGAAGCCCCGTGTGTCGGGCTGAGTCTACTTTGAGGCACACATTTGTATTTTCTAGTTTCTTCTCTTTTCAGAGGACTGTCTGAGAACACGTCAACTCATAGAGGATCGTACGCTTTTGTCATAATTAGAGTGAATGATGAAACCCACAGTGCACTTACCTCTGTGTTTTGGGGACAGTGGGCCTGCTCAGGGACTGGGGCTGTTTTCTGCTCGTGACCGTGGCCCCTAGGTTGCCTCTGTGGAGGGAATGCTGACGTTAGCCTCACACATGCACGTTGGGAGGGGCTGCCCTTTCTCGGACAAGCCCCGTGGAGTGCCTTCTGTGGGGTGGCAGGGTAGGAGGAACCAGCCACAGACGGCCCCCGGTGCACCCTGAAACAGAAGACGCTAGGAATGTGGCTTGGAGAAGTGTGTCATTCAGCGTTGCGTTAGTGCAGGAGCATTGCCGAGTCTGCTTCTGAGGTTATGGGTCTGTTCTGAGGGCATCCTGTCAGGAAAGACACATCCAGCCAAAATGATGAGAATGGCAGGAGAGCTTGCATGGGATTCTCAGACGTTAGCTGGATTTCACACGTTTTTAATTTTAGGATTTGCCAAACTGTCGGCGTGCGGGCAGAAGGGCCTCCAGACGAAGCTGTGTGCAGAGAGAACGTCTCCCAGATTTACTGGACGCTGCTGGACTGTCTGAAGGATTACACCACCGACAGCCGTGGGGACGTGGGCGCATGGTGAGGCGATCGCGCTGGCCTCGTCCCCGGCTCTTCTCATGAGTGTCCCACCAAGGCCAGAGGTGGCCCATGTCGCTGCTCTGACCTCGGCTAGGCCCTTGATTGCCAGGGCAGTGTGGGCGATGCCGCTCTGCCTGCAGCCGGGGCTCACATGTCTGCCCAGGACACGGGGGCCCTCTTCCTGGTTCTCTTTGTGCCGTGTGGCTCTTGAGCGGATCCTGGACACCGAGGATGCTCTGGTTCTGCTTCGTCCTTCCAGAGGGCGCTGACGGCTCTGCAGCAGGCAGCGGGCCTGCCTTGAATGCAGAACCGTGGTCTTCATCTCGCCTGGTGTAGGTGGCTGCTCAGGGTCTGTTCTTCTGACGGCGTGATGGCGCTTGCTGCCTCCTGGGCGGTGCTCACTCCTTGGCGGGAGGGTGGGCGCCCCCGGCATGTGGTCCCTGCTGACCCTGGTGATGAGGGGCAGTGTCTGTGGTCCCCATTGCCCAGCTGGACTGAGTGCTCTTTGTCCCAAGTTTGAAATGGTGCTCTCACTCTGGAGGTAGACCAGCAAACAGGCGCTGTTCTACATGCATTTATCCCTCAAAAAGCCAGAAAGCCTTTAAAAGTGTTTTTGGCGGGAGAAAAAAACCGACTCTTAGAGTGGGTATGTTCCGTGCCTAAAGGTTCATGGGGAGACCAGCGCTCTTTCTGTGTGTGCACTTGTGGGAGAGCTTTCTGGGCACTGGCCATGTCTCCGGGTGTCAGGCGTTTCTGAGGTAATGTGTGAGAGAAGCATTCTCAGAGAAAGGCTGCCAGCAGCCGTTGTCGAGCCTCCTACATGTTTCTGGTCCTGGGTTGAGGGCGCCTGAGCCTGGCCCTGCCAAGTGGCTGGTGGTCATGTAGCGCCTGGGGCAGTAGGCCGGCTCCTCAACCCCTCCTTGTCTCTGCAGGGTCCGCGAGGCCGCCATGACCAGTCTGATGGACCTGACTCTCCTGCTGGGTCGGAACCAGCCGGAGCTGATCGAGGCCCCCCTGTGAGTCTCCCCTCCCCATGTGGGGAGAGGGGCGGCCCGGGCCTTCCCTCCCGATGCCAGAGCCCCTGCCCCTGGCTCAGCCTCTCTTGGGGTTCAGGCCTGTTGGAGGACAGCCAGCTCCTGACCTTGGGGCCCCTGTGTCCGTGCCTACTGCTGCTGGGGACTGGCCATCCTGTCCTCTGTTGGTGCCCTGGATACTGGGCTGCCTCTGGGCACCTTGCCAGCCCAGCGTCACCATACCCCCTCCATTGCTCTTGCTGTCAGAGCCCCTGAGGAGACCCAGGCTGGTTTCCCCGGCAGCCCCCACCCAGTTCCTAGTCTAGCTGCAGGCGCCCCTTCCTCCATTTCTTCCCCCTCTGGAGCCCATGGCCACATCAGGCCCACGGCTTCCACTCCAGACCTCCTGCACGGGCTTCTGAAGAGTCAGGTCCCGTCCCACCCGCCGCCGGGTTGGCCCAGGTGCGGCTCCAGACAAGCTAACCCTGCGTTCTGGTCTGCAGTTGCCAGCGGCTCATGTGCTGCTTGGCCCAGCAGGCGAGCGAGAAGATTGACCGGTTCCGTGCGCACGCGGCTCGCGCGTTCCTGGCACTGCTCCACGCTGACAGCCCCCCCATCCCCCACGTGCCTGCCCGGCCGGAGCTGGAGAGGCTTTTCCCCAGGTACTGGGCCCCGCTCCGGGCCCGAGGGACAGCCCTGCTCCCCGCGGGGCAGCCCCTCCAGCTCGTGCTCCTGTCTCGCAGGGCCGCCGTGGCCTCCGTGAACTGGGCTGCGCCCTCCCAGGCCTTCCCGCGCATGGCCCGCCTCCTGGGGCTGCCTGCCTACCGCTACCACGTGCTGCTGGGGCTGGCCGTGTCTGTGGGCGGCCTGACTGAGTCCACGGTGAGCAGGCGCCGGAAAAAAGCCAGGGGCTGTGAGCCCAGGAGAGCTTGTCCGGCTCCGGCCTGGGTGCCCCCCCGGTTGTGCCTGCCTGCACATCGTGGCCGCTGTTCTGACACGTGGCTCACGAACGACCGTGACCACCAGGATGGAACGCGACCGGTCTTCCCAGCGTTTTTGCTGTAGCGTTTTGTTGACTGCTTTTCCAAGAGGACGGGGTGCAGACCCCGGAGCCCTCACTGCAGGCTTGGGGAGGCGCCTTCTGAGACGGCTGCTCCTGGACTCGGTGCTCGGCTAGCCCAGGGCGACCGGGCACCGGTCACTGTGGCTGGACTGCATGCCCCGCACTCAGGCCCTGTTCCTGGGAGCCAGGCAGTCTCAACAAACAGGAACTCGACCCGGGGCGCTCTGCTCCGAGGCGCGGGCTACACCTAAGGGGCACGTAAAGAGTGCAGTCTGAGTTTGACTCGTGTCAACAACCAGGAAACAAGCACACCTGTCGCCCACAGTTTGCCTCCTGCCCCCCTGCCCCCACCCCTTGCGGCCCCCCAGTCCCAAGGCAGCCACCGATCTGCTTTCTGTCACTGAGAAATCTGGGTGCCCACATCCTCACCACAGCTGGCTGGTCAGCCCTTTCAATTCAGTTGGGACGGGGCGTGGTGTCTCGTGGCTGTAATTCGCACCCCCTGCTGACTGAGGGCGCCGGGCCTCCTCTTGGGCGCTCGGTGGCTGTCTGCAGAGCCTCTCCGCTCAGGTTAAATCGGATCTTCTGACCGTTTTTTTTTTTACTGGGTGCTTGTTTTTAATGTGCCCTGGAGTTTGAGGTTTCCTTACACGTGTCGGACGAGTCCTGTGAGGTGTGATTTGCACGTTTCCTCCCAGCCTCTGGCTTGTCTTCCACACTCCTGACAGTCTCTCTGTTAAGCACAAGCATTTTACACTTTGATAAACTTGTTTGTATCCTTGTTCTTTTATGAATGGTGTTTTTGGTGTCGTTATCTAAGAAATTTCTGCCTGACTCAAGGCTCCACGACTGGCTCCTACGTTTTCTCCTAGAAGTTTCGTAGTTTGAGTGTCCGTTCAGACCTCGGGTCTGTGTGGGGCTGGTTTCTGTGTGATGCGATTACAGGGCCAGGTCTGTGTCCCGGTTTTGCCTGTGGACGCCCCGGTGCTCCACGTGTGGGAAAGACTGGCCTTCCCACTGCGCTCATTGCTTTTGCATCAGTCTCGGGAATGGTGGGTGTGCGGCCCAGCTTGGGACTCCTGTTCCTGGGCGTGTTTGCTTGTCTCCACACCAGGATCACGGTTTCAATCACTTGAGCTCTGCACGATTCTGTGAAGGCAGCGGTGCTAGCTCCCCAGGCCCCTGCTTTCTTCCCGCCGCCGCGTGCGCTTGCCTTCACCCTTGCTGTCTGCACACTAGCCTCAGGACTGGCTTGTCGTTTCCTGCACGTCCTGCCAGGAGTTCGGCTGGGGTCGAGCTGTTGGCCGTCCAGGGAGGGCCCGTGTGTCAGCAGCACTGAGTTTCCCGCAAGCGCGGGACTGCGCTTCCGCTGTTGACACCTAGTGTCTCACACTTGCCTTCCGCCCAGGGTGTCCGTGCCGCTGCTCAAGACGGTGGACCAGATGCTGGCCAACGGGTGCTTCGACATCTTCACCACCCAGGAGGAGTGAGTGCTCCCTGTGTTCTGTGTTCAGTGCTGCCCCAGTGGTGCAGCCTCGGGCTCACCTTTCAGGGAAACATTGATCAGATCCTGAGACCAGGCTTCTCGGAGATAGTCTCCTGGTATGTTCAGGGTCAGCTTTTATACACACTTTAAGAGCCACCAAGAACATCGGCTGCTCCCGTGGGGGTTGGGGGCTCCTGCTGTCCATTTGGGACACAGCAGGTGGGGCGTCGCCCCTGACGGGGGCCTGCAATCAGCACAGCTGTGCGTGGTGGACTGGATGGTGAACGGGGATCGCAGAGGGCCTGTGACGGTCACGGTGCTGGGACCTGCGCCAGGTGAAGAGCCCACCTCAGACAGAGCGGGGCCACTGGGAGGCCGGTGGGGTGGGCGCAGGGAGTGGATGCAAGGCCACTTCCCTCTCCGCCGGGTTCAGGGCTGCTCAGCTGCCGAGCACGCAGCATCGCAGCCGCTGCGCCGGCCTCCCCGTCTGCAGCTCTGGCATCTGGGGTTCATTTTCCCCCACTTCTGAGGTCTCTGCTCTCGGTCACTTGATCTCAGAGCTCCCCCTAGGCTGATGGTGGCAGTCGTTGAGGGCCCTGTTTCTGGGGGCTCTTCCACAGCCAGGGCAGCATCCTTGTGCTGAGCAGGGCTCGGGCGACTCCTTCGGGGCCTCTGGCCTGCAATTTAAAAAGGGTGGCACCGGCTTCTGCCCAGGTGCCCTCTGTGTGCCACATCCCCTCCATGGGCAGGAAGCTGGGCAGTTGCAGGCTCCCCTCCTTTGCCTCTCAGGCCTCAGTGGTCCCCATCCTTCGCAGGCTGCTGTCCTTTGAGTTGCATTCACTTTCAGTTCCTCCAGGTGGGACTGGATCTGGTTGGTCCCCGTTGCTCTGCCTTTGCTGAGACTCTCAAGTGCTCTTTTAACATCGAAGGGTTTCCCCTTTAATTTGCTGGTGGTGCATCCCAGCGTGTTTGTTACGCCTCCTGTTTGAGCAGTAGCCTGTGTGCCCACAGGCTGTGGGATGTGATCCTTGTGTGTACTGCACGGCTGTACTTGCTAAGCGTTCTGTTTCAGATCTTAACCTCGTTTCCTGCTTTGAAAACTTTCAGACTGAAATGGTAGGAGAAAGCAGCAGCCCATGCTGTCAGGCTCATCTCCAGCTGGGGGGTGCGTGGCTGCTGGTGCTGGAGGGGAGCAGCTTGCCAGCAGATCTCTGGGTGTGCGGGCACGAGGCAGCCGAGGAGGACTGCTCCTGGGCAGGCCCCTGGGAGGGCACAGTGGTTCTCGGACAGGAAGGCTGGATGGAGCAGGTGTGGACCAGAGGCCTGGGGGTCGAGCTGGAAGGCTCTCCTAGCAGGTCAGGATGCTGTAAGAAATACCACAGGCCGGGTGGTGGACACCAGAAACGTATTCCTCCCAGTGCTGAAGGTTGGATGTCCAAGTTCAGCAGAGGGACGTGGTCTTCCTGTGTCTTCAAGTGGCAGAGAGACCACCTAGAGACCACGTCTTCTCTTAGCCCGCTGATCCCCTGTGGGCTCCATGTCAGCCTCCCAAGGCCCCACCTCCTAATGCCCTCACGTTCCAAGTTAGAACTTCAGCATAGTAGATGGGAACATTCGGTGCATAGCAGAAGTGTTTGGTTTAAGGTGCTTATAGATCTCGTCCAGAGGAGATGGATCATCAAGGCTGGAACTCAGTAGAAAGTCCTCAATAAACGGGTGGTATGTGATCTCATGAGGGCACGGAGGGGGCAGGTGTAGACAAGTGGCCGGGGTAGGCATGTGGATGAGCGGGGCCTTGGCAGAGCCTTAGGGGTGCCCCACTGTTAGGGAGAGGGGAGCAGAGGGGAAGCAGATACACCAGGAAGAAGGCGAGTTGGGGTGCAGCCACGTAGGCTGAGAACAGGAGGGACCTCAGCGTCCAGAACCGGCCTGGGGTCGTGGCTCTGCCTGAGAGGAGCGTGTTCCTCATGGGGACCCACACTGGTCGTGGTCGCCATGGCCTCAACGTTCTCCTCAGTCAAGCAGAACCGGGTCGGGGGCGCCTCTGGTCCCTCCTCGACCCTCCAAGAACCTGGACGCAGGAGTCCCTGGACCCGGTGACGGTGCGGTCGTCCTCCTTGGTCCTGGGTTGAGCCTGGTGCTGCTGTGGCACACGTTGGCTGGGCGTGCAGTGGGCGGGGGTTCCGGGTGTTGCTGTTACTTCGAGGCCCCACCAGGGCGTGGCCTGCCCTATTGTTGCGGGGCCGTGGGGCAGGGAGGTGCTGTGGGGAGGCAGTTTGTCGAGTGCACAGGACAGTGGGGCTCTGTGCCTTGCTGTGCATCCTGGGGGTGAGTTGTCTTTGGGGGCCGCCATCGGCAGATGCTCCCCGGAAGCCCACCCCAGGTCCTGTGCTTTCCTTTCAGTCACCCCTTTTGTGTGAAGCTGCTTGCGCTTTGTAAGGAAGAGATCAAGAAATCCAAAGATGTCCAGAAACTGCGGTCCAGCATCGCGGTGTGAGTTCCAAGGAACTTTTTAAGGCGGGAAGGGGAGAGGCCGGCCCAACAGCTGAGAGCACAGGGTTGGGGATGTTAGTTCTGATGCTCCCATGTTCCTGGCGGAGCAGGGGGGCCCTGCCACACCCTGCCCACCCTGGACAGGTCAGTGGGCACTGGGTCAGGGAGCCTCATCATAGAACAAGACTCGGTCCCCTGACAGTGGGGGTATGGATGCCCCCACGGACAGAGAGAGAGTGGACGTTGAACCTGGGCTGCCTCCCTGCAGGGAGACACCCCTGAGGTCTAAGTGAAGGTGCGGGGCATCCCAGGTCACTGGAGTGTGGGCCCCTGCAGGTTCTGCGGGCTGGTGCAGTTCCCCGGAGACGTGAGGAGGAAGGTCCTCCTGCAGCTCTTCCTCCTGCTCTGCCACCCCTTCCCCGTGGTGAGTGTCTGAGCCCCGGGTCCCGGCCCCCACATCAGTGTCGGGTGCTGATGCTTCCTGGTGTTGGCGCAAGCGGCCCTCAGTGGAGGGTGGGCCTCGTCACGGTGGGCAGGGCGTCCTGTGCCTGGTGGATGCAGCAGCTGCCGTGTGATGGTTGAGCTTGGCCCCTGCCCCTGGGGGCAGGTCCTGATGTTCCCCTGGAGCCCCAGGCAATGGGCCCGGGTGCCAGGGAAACGCCCACAATCAGGGGGACCCCTGCCCCCTGGGATCCTGGCCGCAGGTGCACCTGGGTGCCTCACCGAGAATGGGCCTTGGGCCTATCAATGTCCTGCGGGCTCTGGTTCAGGGGCTCCTGGAAGGCCCAAGCTGAGCGGCTTTACCCCACCTGGGGCAACACCTACCCCACAGCCCCTATCCCAGAGTCAGGTTGCTAGACAGTCTTCTCTTCCTTTGGCAGAAGAGATACCCCAATGTGACATCTTCCTAGTGGGACCACTGGATGCCCCTCTCCCTGTGATTAGAAATGCAGGTTCCAGGCCCTGAGCTGCTGGCCAGGACCCCAGGGGTGGGCCTGGGGATTAGTCCCCACCAGGCACAGCTAGACAAGAAAACGGGTGAGAGGACTGCTCTGATCAAGGGCAGGGTTTAACACAGCATTTCAGCGAGGACATGTCGGAAGCTGTGTGTAGGGCGTCCTGGGTCACTCACTCAGCCTCCTCCTGATAAGGGGGCATGGGGGGGCCATGGCGGTTGTGGCCATGGATCCTGACTGGGGTCTGAGGTCAGCTCCTCTTAGCTGTCTGCCCAGCTAGCCTTTCCTGGTTTCCCGGGACTCTGGGCCCCCGGGAGCTGCCCGGCCCCCATCCCTGCTCCCAGGCAGGGTCCCGTCAGCTCTGCTCTCGGTCCCGCCAGATCCGGAAGCACACGGCCAGCCAGGTGTATGAGATGGTGCTGACCTACGACGTGGTGCCCGCCGCGGTCCTGGACGAGGTCATGGCTGTGCTCAGCAGCACGGCCTGGTGAGTGTGGCCCGGCCTTCTCCCGGGAGCGCAGCGGGTGCAGCACCTCGGCGAGTGGGACCCCCGGAGCGTGTCGTGGTCTCTCCCAAAACTCTCTGGCGGTTAGAGGAAAGAGGGGCTCCAGCCCTCGGCTGGGCTCTGGGTTACGAGGCAGCAGTGGTGTCTGCTGACCCCTCCTCACCCACGTGTCTGCGTTTCTGTCGCACAGGCTCACTTCCTCCCACCCCAGAGGATGAGGGAGGAGAGGGTGCCTCCTGGGGTGTTTAGCTTGAAAGATCTTCAAAGTGAAATTATTTTTTCCCAAATACCATTTTTTTTAAGTGAAAAGTTGGGCTGTTCTGAGCACTGATTGGTTAGAGGCTAACTTCTTATTTTTCTGTGGCCACTTTTCCATTGCTCATGTCACGGCTCTGGGCGCCCTTTCTGCAGTTTATTGGGGTTGAAATCACTGAGAACGGCAGCTCCTGCCCCCTGAACTATGGCGTCAGAAGTGCAGGGAGGCCTGGTGTGGCGGGCAGTGTCTCCCTCCATGGGGACACACCGCCTGTGTCAGCGTGGCCCCAAGGAGAGGAGCCCCCGGGTCCCGACTCACTTCAGAGGAGGGCCATCTGCTGGCCTGTGCTCACTTTTATTGGAAAAGGCCACGCGTGGATGTGTTCAGAAATCAAACAGACTGAGGGAACCAGGAAGAATCTCTCTCTCCCACCCCAGAGACTCACTTCCCTCCTGCACCAGGGTAACCCCTTGTTCCAAGTCAGGGCTCCAGGTGTGTGTTAAGTTCCTGCCATCTCTGTTGGCTCCTTGACTCTTGATGGGTTTGGATGACAGGTTAGAAAGAGGGGTGTTGAGTGGGGCAAGGAGGCGCTGATGGAGAAGCAGAGACGGGGTGGCCCCTGAGCACGGGTCCAGCGGCAGCACCGAAGGATGACAGGCGGTGACGCCCGTCTCCATCCAGGCACTGCTCACACGTGTGTGCGTGCCCTTGGGCACCTGCACGTGTTCCTTCAAGGTGACCACTCTCCTCGTCCCCATTTTGGGCACAGAACCGAAGTTCAGAGGGTTCCAGGACTGGGTTCCGTCCAGGTCAGGTCACCCTGCTTACGAGGGAGGGACATGCCCCATGTCCTCACGTGGCCCTCTCTCAAAACAGTGACATTCCTGCAGGGCTGAGCCCGGCACACGGAGGCTGAGCGTTGATGCGGCTCCCCCACCCCCGCCTGGTGGCCCAGCTCCCCTGAAGGACAGGGCAGGGCCTCTGCTTTAGGGCCTCATTGAGGTTTCCTCGGGAGACACTTGGCTCCAGGAGGAGGGCGTTCTGGTGAACGTGCTGCAGGCCCCGCGACAAAAATTCCAGAGCAGAAAGCATGGCCCCAGGAGACGGGACGCCTCTGCTCTGCGAGCCACTGGACAGGACACGTCTGTCTGTGATGTTGGCAGTGATAACAGCACAGAGGCGTGTCCTCCATGCTTGAGAAGGACAGTGAAGAGAGGGTGACGTGAAGCCACCAGCGCCGGGTGGGCCCAGGGTCCCCTTGAGCCCCACACGTGCCATCTTCCTCCTCTCTCAGTTCAGGGCAGAGGGGGTGCTTTCCCACAACTTAATTCCTTTGCTAAAAAATTCCAGAGGATTTATGGATAACTTTTTTTTCTTACTACAAAAGAAAAACATGCCCAGTTTTCTTTATGGTGTTGCTAAATATTTTTATTTTTAATGAAAATTGTAAATAAACAGCTTTCAAAGTCAAGTAAAACCCATCTGTGCCCTAGCCCCCATCTCCCCGCTGTTTTGGTGCTTCCTGGCTCTGGCCCCTGGGTGGGGCTCTTTGGGGGCCGAGGGCCCCTCGCGGGGCTCCGTTTTGGGGGGGCTCATCCTCTGGGGTTCCCTGAGAAAGCATTCAGGAGCAAGGCCTTGTGTGAGTGCGGGTGAGGCATCCTTTTCCCTGATTTCTACCTCATCTCAGGCGTTGGGGTTTCTGCACACCCAATAGGAAGATCTTGGCAGACTTACCGCGTGGACTGTCCACATGGCTGACGCTGCTCCCTGCCTTCTCCCCAGGGACGCCGAGCTCCCGGTCGTGAGAGCCCAGCGGAACCGCCTGTGTGACCTCCTGGGTGTGCCTAGACCGCAGCTGGTGTCCAAGGTATCACCTGCCCCTCAGTCCACCTGGGGGACCCGGGGTCCCTTCCTTATGAGACCTCTGAACATTCCAGGCTGAGCTGCCTGCCGCACACTCCATGTCAATCCCTTTCAAGACCCCGCAGGACTGTGGGATGGGGGCAGAGCCGAGGCCCACACTCTCCTCTCCCACCTGCCCCCACCCCACCAGATGAGCCCAGCCCGTGCCCGTCCTGGCCTGAGCCCTGAGCCCTGTGGCATCCTGCGCGATGGGCGGCGTTCCTGCTGCTGCTCCCCCGCCCCCCACGCTCTCCCGCCAGGCGTGTCTCACGTGTGTCCCGTGGAGCATCGGCACCCAGGCCTGGCCCGCTGAGCACCCATCTCTCGCCCTTGGAGCAGCACAGCAGCCGTCCGCTGTGTCCATTGCCCCTGGACACCATCCAACTCCGGGCCTGTGCCCCCCCCAGGACCGGCTGCTGTCCGCCTGCCTAGGCCGCCGTCCTCCATGGCGTGTATGCCTCATCGCTGCAGTTTTCTGACATTGAGGGCTCCAGCCTGCTCTTGCAGCCTGTGTATCATTGAGAGACTTGAGACTGCTTTGTGCGTTCCTGGCAGAGGATCAGGGCTCTCTTTCTTTCCAGTCTGTGGGTCCTGCAGGAGCTGAGGTGGGTGCCCTCCTCCTGTCCCCCCAGCTTGTCCCTCTGACCTTGCGCACGAACCCTGCTCTGGAGAGGCTGTTGAGGAAGGACGTGTGTGCAGGAGAGCGTGGTGTCGAAGCTCTAGGCCTCCACGCACCCGTGTTTGCCCTGGCCACCCCAGGCGTGCGCCTCAGGCTGCTGGGGCAGCGGTCCCCGTTTCCGGTGGGCTTGCCAGGCAGTGCCGACAGCGGACTCCAGCGTGGCCGGCGCTCCCCGCTGTGCTCAGGGCTGTGTGGCGTCCGTGATGGGGCTTCCCTGGCTTCCCTGGTGACGGGAAGTGACCACTTTTTCTGAGATCTGAGGTGTTTGGACACTGTCTCTCCTGGCGTGTCAGACCTTTTGTGTTCTCTCCAGGTTGCCTCTTTCTATACTTTTATCTTCAGGGTCCTTGTTCTAGACGTGTGTCCTGCAAATATCTCCTTCTCCAGGGATGGCCTTCTCATCCTTAGACTTAACATGGTCCTGTCTGGGTATCTCGACCTCTTGCAGGGTTGACAGTCTTTTTCCTAAGAGCTCCAATGTCTGACTTTCTACGTTTGGGCTTAGGATCTGCCCGACCAGCTCCTCCTGGCCGCGTGGAGCTGCACCTGGGCTACAAGACAGACTGCCTCTCGTGGGACGCGTGGGGGCCACGTGGATTTGGGCTGGCCTGGCGGAAACAAACAGGACCCTGTGGGCACAGCAGGCCTCCCTGGTGCACAGCTGGTCTCCAGTCTTCACTGTTGCCCTCTGAGGTCGAGTAACTGCTATGGGAACTGTCCTGTGTGTCGCAGAATATTTAGGCACAACCTAGATGCTGGTGGGAGCCCCTCCCAGTTTTGATTGACAAAAACATCTTCAGGCAGATTCCTAAAAACAGTAACCACATAACAGAATTAACAGCTACTGTGTGGATTTTCAAAAGCACATAGAATTTTGACAGCAGCAGCAGCAGTATGAATACACACAATTTTAGGTTTTAGAGCCCTGTGGCCAGAGCACCAGTTCTCCTACCTCTGACTGACACCTTTGTATTTTGTGAAGGGTCTTCCGAGACTCTCTGCACACAGAGGCCCCAGTGCTTTAATCACCGAGGTTGGGAATTCCGACCCAGATGTGGCTTCACAATGCAGCCACTCCTGATTGTTCAAGCCCTCTTGACCCTCCTTGGAGCCAGGAGTTATTGCCTCGTTCATGTGAACTATTAGGGCAGGGCCCCATCCCTGGGAGCATCACTCACTCCAGCATCGATGACACTAACAACTCAACACGTCAATGATTTCTTCTTGGATCAAGGAGACAGCATCACCTTCAGGGAGGAGCCACTGGGCTCCTGCGACCAAGAGACCAAATGGAGAAATGGGCAGTGCCCAGCCATTTCTCAACTCAGGACTGCTCTAGCTGCGGACCCCAGTGGCCAGGACGTGGTCAGAACTGCTACCTTCCCCAATTCTGATCACACCTCCAACATAGGACCAACCAGAGAAAGAGGCACTCCCCTGCCTGCTCACACCCACAGCCCCTGCCAGGCGCCACGGACCTCCCCCTCCCCCGCCCAGGTCTCCACCACACTCGGAGAGGGGCTGACTCCCCACCGGACGAGCGTCAGCACACAGCCTCTGTCCGTTGGGGGGCCTCGTCCAGCCCCACATCTCTAACTTAGCATGCTGACTCCACACAGATGGAGCTGCGCGTCCACCCAGACCCCACAGAGGCCAGAGCTGGGAACGAGGCGGGCATTGAGGTTTGTGGCCATGGGGAGCTGGGAGTGGCCAGTACAAGCTACTGGTGCCACTGACGCGAGGGATGCTGGGGAGGGCGTTGGTGGGCAGCCAAGCCCCTGCCCCAAGCACAGGAGCTGTTCTGGTCTTGGTCTGTGTGAACACATGTCAGAAATACATGGCGGGGCACAGACCACACGTAAAATGCCTGGTAAAAACAATGAGCACCCTCTTGGGGAGTCGGCTTTGTGGGCATCTGGGCACCACCCCCCACATGCATGTGGGGCCCTCCTTCCCTGCTGGCCCTCAGCCTGGGCTGCAGCTGCTGGGGGCCTCGTACGTACCTGCAATCAGCTGCCGCGGGTCCGTCAGCTGAAGTGAAGGAAGTCCCGGCCCTCCTGCAGGTTCAGCGACCTCAGGTTGTCCTCAAACGCACCCCCCGTGAGGTCCTGTGGGAGGAGCGACAGGTCAGCTCTATGCAGCCTGCTCCGGGGACCCCAAGGTGCTCCCTGTGAACCCCTGTTCCATGGCTGGGAGTAGGGAGGGGCCCGAAGGGAATCCTCTGGCCACTGCATCTCACTGGTCACCAGGAAGATGGGGGGCAGGGGGTCCTCTGAGGGGCCTCCACCCACCCTGCTCTTGGCCCCCCACTGCAGATGGTAGCTGACCTACCCCGGGGACTCGGTCCTGACTTGATCCCGGGGTCTATGTCCCCCTGCCCCACCCCCTATGCCCTCCACAGGGGCCACAGGTGGGAGGCGGCCCAGGGGACGGGGCCTGTGACTCCACAACCAGCTGCAGGCAGAGCCCTTCCCACCCCAGGCCTGTCCCCATGGCTGTGACAAGCTGTGGCCCTGCAGGAGGCAGGCTCCGCCCATGTCTTCCCTGGGACCTCGCTGGTGTGGGACTCGGTGATCCAAAACCCTTTGGCCGAGCCTGCCTGGTGTCCACCCCGTGGATCCCCAGACCTCCTGTGTGGGCCACAGGGGGTTTGGGGAAATGCCTGCAGGCGCCTGTCCTTCATCCCAGCGCCACCTGCCAGGTTCCCTCCTGCCTCCATAACCAGCAGAGCGGGGCGTCTCTAGCAGGACGTGGGAGGGGTGACCTGACCACCACATTCCTCCCGTTGAGTGTCACCTCTCCTGGGACCCCACATGGAGGCTCCCCCTTGTCCTTGGCTGTTTCTGCAACTACTGCTGTTACCTAAGTTTTGCTAGAAGTATTTGAATGGAAACCATTCTACCAGGAAAACAACTGGAATTTCCACATCCTGTTCTCTACAGGCTGCCTGGTCTCAGCCCCCCTTTTCTCCTCCCAATATCTCCAATTTTCAAAGGAAACACATGTGGGTTCAGGGCCAGCCCGGTCATAGACCTGGGTTGATAGAGGGGCCACCGGGCAGGCAGGCCCATCCCTGACCTGGGGAGGGGACTGACTTTACAAAACTGTTCAAGTTAGATGCTTACATGAGTGGACAGACCTCCTTAAGACAACAGAAAGGTCAGAAGACATAAAACCAACAAGGACAAGAGCCCAGAGGAAACGGGGGACTTCTGCAGGTCGTGAAACACACAACCCCGTAGACAAGCTGGTCAGAAATGTCAGGGGAGGAAATCCACACACCTGATGAGGGAAAGGTCTCAGCCTTGCCAGTGACCAGACAGAAACGAACCTCACCGTCTAGCTGTGGGGCCTCGCAACCACCCCTGCCTCCAGGCGTGTCCCCTGGCCTGGCCACTCCCTAGGCGTTGTCTAGCGAAGCAGATGTGGCCGCCCCACAAACCGAGGACAGCAGTCAGGACCCTCCACATGAAGCTCTGGTGACGCCCATGGCTGGATCCCACACCACCAACGGGAAGAGAACAGCTGGCCTCTAGCATGATGTGGAGGCTGGACCCCAGAGAATACAGCCGACTCCATCACACGAGCCAGGACCACACCCTCCAACTGGAAGGACTAGCTGAGAAAGTACGAACCACAGAACCAGGCAGTGCTGGGGGATGGCTTCTCATCTGTTAAACTGTGCGGCAGGTTCTGGAACAAATGCTGGTTTTCTTAAAGGGCAGGTGGTTCGTATTTACGCCTTTGTTGCCTCTTTCTGGTAAAACTATATTTACAGATGCAGCTGATAGGCCACACTTTGGCCATCTCCTAATGGTGTGAAAAGTTCACAATAAAGTTTATCAAAGAAAAATGTGAGCGGGACTTCCCTGATGGTTCAGTGGCTAAGACTCCACACTCCCAATGTAGGTGTCCTGGGTTTGACCCTTGGTCAGGGAGCTGGATCCCACATGCTGCAGCTAGGACCTGGCACGGCCTTGAAGAGCAAGTGGGAGAAATGTAAAAACAATAATGAAAAACTAGCTGCACTCGGTGGTGAACATTGTGAAGCTATGGTCAGTAATGATGCGAAGCAGACAGATCAGTAGAAAAAGGCCAGGACTCCAGAAGTAGCTCCCAATACACATTCATACCTAACACACAAAGATGGCACTTCCTGAGAGGCAAAGACGGGCGTCTCACCAAACGACGTGGGGACAACTGAGGATCCTCATGGAAAGAAACAGTCTCCATAACAAAATAAATTCCAATTGTATCGAAGATATAAGGAAAATACTGGAGTCTGAGGACCAGACTTAGATAATGTTTTTATAAAATTTCATAATAAGGAATGATTGTCTTAGAATGAACAAAACATCTAAAAGCCTTAAAAGGAAAAATTATTTCGACTATACCTGAATAAAAAATGTCCAAGTGGCGAAAGACACAAATTTAGTCAAATCGCACAGACTCTGCAGCCCTTCACAGACGGTGGTTGGGTTTGTTGCTAAAGAAAACCGAGGCCAAGAGAGAAACGGGCCAGGGCAAAGGATAATGTACCAAAGCGGGGAGAGGTGATTACGAAAGTGAAGAGACGCCCTCCTTACCCACGACGTGACATCGCCGGCTGGAACCACGGCCTTGCTGTCTCTCAGCAGCAGCTTGCAAAGACGGGACATCGGGTCCCGCTGGAGAAGGGTCCTGGGTTGGGGTGTAAACTGGCTCAGCCTCCAGGGACAGAATGGCTGGTCTCATGGCTGATGGCGGGCATGCTCGTTGACCAGCACCTTTCAAACATTTCTCCCAGGCGTGTAGCCACTTGAGCAAAATTATGCATATATAAAGATATGGGGCGTTATTTCTAACAGCAAAGAATAAAAATGGCCTAAAGCTACATCAGTAAGTATTGGGTTGGACAAAAAGGTCGTTGGGGTTTTTCTGCAAGATGCTACATTCTGTACATTTTCTGTAAGAATAATAGATAATATCTGGATAATAAATGTATGAAACATCCGTATAATTGAGTAGGATGCAGATGTTTTTAGGATAAGGGACGTGATTCCCTCAGAAGCTCCTCTAGCCAGCAGTGAAGGAGGTGTTCCTGCCGACACAAGGAACCCTGGACCTGGGCTCCTAGAAACACTTTACACCACAAGCTGGTCAACAAACAGGGAGAGGGAGGTTACCTCGGGTCTGCATTCCAGCACACAAGTGTGAAAAGATAAAACACGCCTACAAGGCAGATTTCAACACTGATATCTGGAAACTTAGGGTGAGATAGTGTTCTTTGGGTAGTTTTCTTTTTAAAGCTTTTAATCTTTTTAGGAAACAACCAGGAAAAAAAAGGCTAGAATCTGCCTTGATTGCAGGTTGGGGGAGTTGGGGCTCAATGCTTTGTGCTGGAAAGCTCCCTTCTTGGTGAAGGTGAGCACGACAGGGTTAGGTGGCGCCAGTGGGTTTATGTGGAATTAACTCCAAGATATACCACCAGGTGAAAAAGCAAAACACAGAATAAGTATGTACAGCATGCTGATGTTGGTTTAAAACACACACAGAATGCAGGGGGCAAGGCTTCGTGGTGTGGTGTGGCCAAAAAAAAAAAAAAATCACGTTGTGTTTGCGTTTCTGCCTCTGGACCCTCCAAAGGCACAGAGCAGGTGGCGGGACAGGAACGGTGCTCCCTCCCTACCCAACGTCTGCTCCCCAGGGAAGGTTTGCGTGGGTGGGAGTGTCTGCTTCATGGCGATTTTGGGTCCCTGAGAAGCAGACCCTTAAGAGAACCCATCTTCTTTGAAAAGTTAGGTATCGTCTGTGTATAGTTTTCACGTTAAAAAAACTGCTCCTTTCAACCCCATCATCATTCATCCAATGTCCCTGGCAACTTGGTACATCGCTTCTCTTGGCCTCTCAGGAAACTGCTTTCAAACCAGGAAACCCAGGACCAGGTGGGTGAGGGCCACAGGAGCAGTGAGTCCGTCCCTGTGTCAGGCCCCGGAAAGCCGCGACCCTGACTCAGCGCGTCACTTCCATAATGAGGTCATGCATTGCTGGGACGGGTGTCTTGCTACAGACCCAGCCCCGTGTTGGCTTTCACAGAATAAGCTGCCATCACTGGGGGAGTGGGGGCGGGTGGCACACAGCCAGCAAAGCACTGATGCCCTTGGCCCACATCCTTGAGCTCTGACAGCTGCCAGTGACCACGGGAGTCTGGAAGCAAACCCACCGCACGTGAGCCTCCCAATGAGCAGGCGTCCCGGCAGGCCCCACCACTCCCACCCGAAGCTGGCGCCCACCTGTGGCGCCTGGACCTCTGACCCACAGAAACGTGAGGTAATAAGAAATGTGTGCTGTTTGAGGCTAAGTTTGTAGTTTGCTATACAGTGTTAGTTAAATAACACAGGTTGAACCTGGCAAACAGTCTAACAAGAAAACCTCGGGGTGACAGGTTGGGACTGGAGCCACCTGGCCCCAGGACTGTCACTGCACAGCCACCGGCAAAAGCATGAAACTGGCCCCTCACACAAACATCAACTCAAAACGGGTCCAAGACCTAAATGAAGGGGCAGAAACATAAAACTCTTAGAAAAAAGCACAAGGGTAAATCTTCATGACCCTGGATTGGGTGCTATTTTCTTAGCTGTGACACCAAACAGGAGCAGTCAAATTTAAAATACATAAAATGGGGCCATCCCTGGCGGTCTAGTGGTTGAGAAATTGCCTTCCAAGGCAGGGGATCTGAGTTCAGTTCCTAGTTGGGGAACTAAGGTTGTGGGGCGACACAGCCTGCCTGCTGCAACTGTTGAGCCGAGGTACCACCACAAGAGATCCCACAGGCTACAAGCAAGACCCAACCCAGCCAAAAATAAGTAGTATTCTTTAAAAATGGATAAAATGGACTTTGTCAAAGTTAAGCACTTCTGTGCACCAAAGGACACCATTGAGAGAGTGAAAAGACAGCTCACGGAGCAGGAAAAAAATTTTGCCGAACCATCTGACCTGGGATTTGAATCTAGAACTATAGAGAACTCTCAGGACTCGATTAAAAGACAACTTGATCAGAAAATGGGCAAAGGACTTGAACAGACAGTTCTCCAGAGGAGAGAGAAATGTCTAACGAGCCCATGAAAAGATGCTGTTGAGTCCACTGTTGTCAGACGCAAATCACAACCACCGTGAGAGCCATGTCACCCACCAGGACAGCTGTGATGGACACGCACATCACAAGGTGGGAGAGGATGCGAGAAACTGGGACCTCTGCGTGACGGGTGGAGCGCAAGTTGCCACAAGACCAGCAATTCCACCGCAGGTCTGTGTCCGAGAGAACTGAATACACATCCCACGGAAATCGGACCTGATGTTCACGTGGCCTTGTTCAGACTGACAGAGCCTGTTGTGCCCCTGAAGTTCTGTCCCGGTCCACGTGTTCCGCTCACCCGTGGGGCAAAGTCACCAACTGAGCAATGGGAACCTCACCTCTACGGCTTCGCGGCTTCTGTGGGGCTGGAGCCCAGGGCTGGGCCTGGCCACGTGGGACCAGCTGGCGCTCTGAGGCCACTCCCTGCACCAGGCTCCTGGGCTCAGCCTGTCCTCACGCCCACTCTCCCAACAGTTGGGTGACTTCACCACAGCAGTGCTTTGAGTGATGGGAAGAATAGGGATGCCCAGCCTGTGCTCCAGCCCTGCACGTGACCCCCACCTGACCAGCACACTGCAACAACCCCCCATGTCAGCTTGAGCCCGCCCCGTGGGAGCACAGCCTCAGGGAAGCAACATCCCCCATCAGCGTGGGCTGCCCTGGCCGGTCTGGGGGACCCCTGGACCACACAGTAAACTGCACTTAGAAGCTGTGAGTAACGCTACGGTGCAGGAGGTACAGGAGGAAGTTCGGATCTTAAAACCAGTCACCAGCGAAGGGCTCTTTCTCCGGTGCCCTCCACGGGCTTGTCCACTGCGTACATGCAGAGTGGGCCACCTTTGCTGTGAAAGTGTGTGTGGGCCCATGGGCTCCCTGAGCCCAAGACTCAGCAAGCATCTGCACTTGAGGCAGGGGTGAGAGGTGGGTCTTCCTCGCTTCCCTGCTGCTGTTGCCTAACTGTTGAATGAACACTGCCTCCCTTCTGCAAAAGCCACTGCCTCCAGGAAGGCCTCTGGCCTGGCACCCTGGTTACTGAAGTTCCAACCTCAGAGGCTGGAAGCAGCCTCCTGTGTGCACATCTGTGCACCATCCCACGTCCCCAGGGCACAGCACGGGGCCCTGCTCACTCACCCACCACTGGCCCCCCCCAACCAGGGACATTTTGGGGCAGCCCCGCCCTACACGAGCCCACAGGACTGACCCCACAGTCCAGGTGGGTTAAGGACACTTTACACTTGGCATCTGTGACTATCTTTCTGACCACAGGGAGGAATTTCCAAAATGGGGGGACACTAGAAGTGTTCATCATGAGAAAAGCTGATAAATGTACTGTGTTAAAAGTGAGTTTTTCTGGGAAGAACCTGTGAAAAGACAAGTCACAACTTGTCTTGTTCAGAGAAAATGTGCTGAACACCAGTCGACCAAGGAGGAAACCAAGAAGAGACGGGCAGGCCAGCTGCCTGAGGGCTCCAAAGCCAAGAGAAGGTTGCCATCGCCAGAGCTCACCAGCGGGCTTCGTGATGGAAACTCGCACACTGGGAATGAGACCCCCACAAGGAGAGGGTAGTTCAAGGACCCAGCTCAGAGCCTCCCTGCGGGACCCCAGTGTCCAGTCTGGAGCCAAGAAACAAGCACCTGTCCTGTGCGGCCGCAAACAGGGAGAAAAGGCGAGGGTGTGATAAAGAAAACCGCCCGGACGCTGATCACCCAGTGGGCGCGTGTGCAGGGCCACACAGGGGCAGCTGGGCAGCCTCCTCCCCTGCAGTTCTCGTGGGACATGCAGCCTGCTTTATGGGGCACCGCCGCCTCCCCGACACCCCGGGCCTGGCTGGAGGTGGCCCTGTTGTTCCCGTCCCCACCCCCGTGCAGGCCACCCTCCTGCCCCCCACCCCTGTCTCTTATACACAGCCCTGTGGCATCCTGCGCGATGGGCGGCGTTCCTGCTGCTGCTCCCCCGCCCCCCACGCTCTCCCGCCAGGCGTGTCTCACGTGTGTCCCGTGGAGCATCGGCACCCAGGCCTGGCCCGCTGAGCACCCATCTCTCGCCCTTGGAGCAGCACAGCAGCCGTCCGCTGTGTCCATTGCCCCCGGACACCATCCAACTCCGGGCCTGTGCCCCCCCCAGGACCGGCTGCTGTCCGCCTGCCTAGGCCGCCGTCCTCCATGGCGTGTATGCCTCATCGCTGCAGTTTTCTGACATTGAGGGCTCCAGCCTGCTCTTGCAGCCTGTGTATCATTGAGAGACTTGAGACTGCTTTGTGCGTTCCTGGCAGAGGATCAGGGCTCTCTTTCTTTCCAGTCTGTGGGTCCTGCAGGAGCTGAGGTGGGTGCCCTCCTCCTGTCCCCCCAGCTTGTCCCTCTGACCTTGCGCACGAACCCTGCTCTGGAGAGGCTGTTGAGGAAGGACGTGTGTGCAGGAGAGCGTGGTGTCGAAGCTCTAGGCCTCCACGCACCCGTGTTTGCCCTGGCCACCCCAGGCGTGCGCCTCAGGCTGCTGGGGCAGCGGTCCCCGTTTCCGGTGGGCTTGCCAGGCAGTGCCGACAGCGGACTCCAGCGTGGCCGGCGCTCCCCGCTGTGCTCAGGGCTGTGTGGCGTCCGTGATGGGGCTTCCCTGGCTTCCCTGGTGACGGGAAGTGACCACTTTTTCTGAGATCTGAGGTGTTTGGACACTGTCTCTCCTGGCGTGTCAGACCTTTTGTGTTCTCTCCAGGTTGCCTCTTTCTATACTTTTATCTTCAGGGTCCTTGTTCTAGACGTGTGTCCTGCAAATATCTCCTTCTCCAGGGATGGCCTTCTCATCCTTAGACTTAACATGGTCCTGTCTGGGTATCTCGACCTCTTGCAGGGTTGACAGTCTTTTTCCTAAGAGCTCCAATGTCTGACTTTCTACGTTTGGGCTTAGGATCTGCCCGACCAGCTCCTCCTGGCCGCGTGGTGGCATCAGGCCACACGCATGGCTCTGTCCGTCCATGAGCCAGCCGGGATGCAGTCCTCAAGATGCAGGGAGGGCTCGGGGCCCCACAGTGGGTCCTGGTGCCCAGTTATCTCAGCCTCACGGTTCTTTCTGCTTCATTGTCGTCGTCTCTTCTCAGCCCTTGGGGTTGCACTGCACCTGTAGGATAGACTTGTTGGGAGTTTGGCCAAGGTTGCCTGCAGCCTGAAGGTCCATTAGGTGAGGAGTGATGTCTCTGCTCTGAGTTGACCATGAACATGGTGTGTCCATCCATGGACCCCTCAGTGTTTTACGGCTTTTGGAGCAGAGATGTTGCATGTCTTTTTGTAATTGTCCCACAATTCTTGGATTTTTTCCCCCCATTTTTGTTTCTCTTTGCCTTTCAGTTTGGGAAGTTTCTGTTGACCCGTCTTCAAGTTCACTGATGGTGTCCTTGGCCCCATCTGGCCTTAGGATGAGCCCACTGGAGGCATCTGTTCCATTCGCAGTGTTGGTGGCCTCTGGCCCTTCCGTCTCTGCTTACGTTACTGTCTGTCCCTGCGTGGCTTCCACTGTGTCCACCAGAGTCCTTGGTGTAGAAATCCCAGGTGTTTCAAGTTCCTGCTCTGATAGTTGCAGTATCTCTGCCATTTCTGAGTCTGGTTCTCACATTTGCACTCTCTCTTCAGACTGCTTTCTCTTGCCTTTTTGTATTTTGTACGTTTTTGTTGAAGGCCAGCCTTTTAGGGGAACAGGGGCGAGGTAACCGGAGTGCGAGGAATTTGCTCCAGCAGCAGGTCCTGAGCGGAGTTGCTCCTGGTCCTGGTTCTTGTCCTCAGGGGAACTACGCGGGAGTGTGAGCTCCTTGGAGGGCGCCAGGCTTTCTCATCCTTGTGCCCGGCCACGCTCAGCCACCAGCTGTTTGTCAGTCACCATTTAAGTTCGTCTTCTAGATCTTTCCGTTTCCCAGCTTTGAGGTGGGGCCTGAGGAAGGTGACTGGTTTTCAGTCTGTGTATGTTTTTCTTAAATGCACTGCACAGGGCTCCCCAAATCTGCCTGACTGTACTTTGCTGCCCTTTTGTTGATTATTGAGAAAAATCTCAATTTCTCTTTTTAGTTTTTTCAACTTCATGATGCATTTAAAGCTGTGTTCCCTGTAGCTCAGCTGGTAAAGAATCCATGTGCAATGCAGGAGACCCTGGTTCGATTCCTGGGTTGTTAAGACCCCCTGGAGAAGGGATAGTCTACCCGTAACTCCAATATTCTTGCCTGGAGAATCCCATGGACAGAGAATCCTGGCGGGCTACACAGTCAACAGGGTTGCAGAGAGTCAGACACGACTGAGCTGCTTTCACTCACTACAGGAGCTTGTATATTTTAAAGTCTGTGGCGTCTTCCTGGCGGATTGACATCGGTGGCAACATTCTTGTTTACCCGTGACAATGCTTCGGGCCTTGACGTCTCCTTGGTGTGATGCTGAGAGCACCACAGCGGAGTTTTTGCTGAGTGTATCTCTTTTCATTACTTCACTTCCAGTTTCTGTATGTTCTTATATTTGAGCTTGTTATAAACAGTAGCTAGGTCTTAGCTCCCCATTTTTGGTAACTTGAGTGTTTTCTCCACTTGCATTTAATGTGTGATTTTGGCTTTATCGGGCTGGTCTGCCGTTTCCTTCCAGTCCTGCTTCTTTCCGGTCTTGGCATCGTTTGCAGTGGTTAACGGCATTTTCACTGTCTTGCTTCCCCTGCTGTTAACTCCCTGCAGTGTTCCTGCTGTTCTGTAGGGACCGCTCGTCAGCGGCGTTCCTTCCGGATGTACTGTGATCAGAACTGCGGTGCCGCGCAGGGGGCTCGGCTGCTGCCCTCGCTTCCCAGGGCCCAGGTGGTCGTGGCGCGCCTTCCATTCAGCCACCTCTCCCCTCATTGTCCTTCAGTTCAGTGTGCTCTTAACTCTCCCTTCTCTTTGGAGCAGAGTTATTCCTGAGGTGGAGTCTCCCCCATCCCTGCCTGCCGTTCAAGTGTACAGCCCTTGCCTTCTGTGGGGGCCCTGCAGGACCCCCCCCAGATGTGGGGCAGGGCCAGCTCTGGTCGGTCCCCAGGTGCTGCTGCTGGTGACAGGACAGCCAGCTGAGTATTATTCTGTCTCCTTGTGTGATGGCCAAGCACACCACCAGCTTCCTAAGGAAACGTGCTTTCGACATTATTAGGAAAATGTCACAAAGATGGGTGAAGTTGTGGGGACAGGCCAGTCACCCTCTGCACCCACTCACTGCCCAGAGGTGGTGTCAGCCAGAGGGCTCCCGGCACATTCGGGGAAGCAGCACAGATGCAGTTTCCTGCAGGAAATGGGGCACAGGGATGGCTGGGGGGACGGCACTGACCGGCTGGCCCTGCCCCATGTCCCCGCAGCCTGCTGTCCGTTGAAGCCAGTCACACGGAAGCTGAGCTCGCGCCTGCCTGGCCGGGAGGAGGAGCCCAGGCACAGTTGACGAGGAAGACGTGGACAGACAGCGGCCTGGCTGGTGTGCAAGGGACCCGGAGTCTGTTGCCTGGAGGTGGCGTCTCCTCACATGCATCCTGCGCCCGAGTGCCCTGGCCGTCGGTACTTTTATCCTCATCCCCAACCCGTGTTTAATAAAATTCCCTGCCGAGCAGCTCCCTGCCTGTGTCTGCCATTGGTGCCGGCGGGGATGTCTGATCAGGGAGCTGGAACCAGAGAGGTGTGTAGGGTCCCTCCCCACCCATCCCCACCCATCCCCTTGCTGAGACTCACTGGGAGGGGTGCCTGGGAGCACAGGCCTGGAGAGACCGGCTGCAGCCCCCCATGGCCTTGCTGGGCTTGGTCTTACCCGCTGACAGGCTCTAGGAGACTCACATTTAACGTCAGATCACAGGGAGGCGCCACGCCTCAGGGTGGGAGTGGGTGCCTGCTCCGGGTCCTTTTGTGGGGGCTGTTCAGGGGTCGTGTGGTAGCGTCTTCCCCCATCACCCTGTTCTGGCAGCCAATGCACGTGGCCATCGCGAGTCACCTGCCTTGGTGTGGTTTTGTTCAGTCGGAGCTGATGCTATTGAATGCTGCGGGGACCAGTTTCATCCGCACAGGGCACTTGTGACGGTAGCCCAGAGCCTGCACTGAAACAGGGTGTGGTCGGCAGCTTCACGGCTGGGCCAGCGTGAGGCCTCCAGGAAGTGGAAGGGCCACATGTCTGTGCCTTTCTTCCATTTGTCCAGAGTGGGGTCCACACCGGCGTTTGTGCAGCAAAGACAGGCGGCTTCTCTCCACGCAGGCTGGCGCTCACGCGGGCCTGTCCAGAGGCCGATGTGCATAACGGTTCCCCACCTGGGCACTTGTGTGGCCCGGGAGGGGCTGGGGCGGGGTGGGGGGGGTGCGGGCACAGGCCCCCACCTTGCGCTGTGAGCCCGCCGTCAGGCTGCGGTAGAGCCGGCGGCCCTGCCGGCCCGCGTTCCAGATGGTGAAGGTTGCCCAGTGGGGCAGGGCCTGCTCTTCCAGGAAGCGGACGCGGTGGGCCCAGATGGTAGTCCTGTGGGGGTGAGGGGTGTGAGCCAGGAGCACAGGGCCTCTGATGCCCCAGGCCTTCCTCCCCGACCCAGAGCCCGCCCAAGTCCCCCTGGTCTGGGGCCCGGGTTGGGGGTGGGGAGGAGCGGCAGCGCTCCAGCTTTTGGCTGAGTGACTGAACCCAGGAGCCTGGATGACAAAGTCACACTCCTTGCCCCACATGGACCCTCGGACATGCCCAGCTCATGTCCACGTGCTCAGGAGATGTGGGGGATACCAGGCACAGGAGCCCAAGGGAGACTCGGCCACCCTGGTGTCCAGCACCTGCCACTTTCAGAAAGAATGAGGCAGAATGTGCCACCAACATCACATTTTTAAAGAGGCAAAGTATACTGTCTAGAGGACATCACACATGGTCAAAGTATAAAGAAATGGGTCCTGTGGCAAATAAACTTCCCGCCTGGGACACCAGGAAATGGAACCTGGGAGATGCAGGAGATGCCACTTTCAGAAAGAATGAGGCAGAATGTGCCACCAACATCACATTTTTAAAGAGGCAAAGTATACTGTCTAGAGGACATCACACATGGTCAAAGTATAAAGAAATGGGTCCTGTGGCAAATAAACTTCCCGCCTGGGACACCAGGAAATGGAACCTGGGAGATGCAGGAGATTTGGGGAAATGGGTAACTTCATCTTAAAGATGATTCCTCCATGCCTTCTGGCTGTTGGAAGTATTTCATAGTGAAACTGTTAATGATATAAATGTTGATCATTCTCAATTTAAAATGTAAAGGACAAGATTCAGGGAGCCTCTCACAGGGCTTTTGGGGAAAGACTTTGAAGGAGTTCAGTTACTGACAAGCCTGAAGGTATAATTAGCGCTCGCTGCTCTGTGAGGTTCTGCTGCTCAAAGACTTTAATCCGACACAGAAACTAACATGAGATCACCTCTTCTACACTGTGGGTGGCAAAGCCTCACGCTGCAAAAAGAGGAGTCCCGGCGTAAGACTTATCGCATGAAAACAGGACAAGGATGTGTGTGGCACAAGCCATCTGGCCAGATACCTGCCCCCCAGATACACGGGCACAGCGTGGCGAGGCCGGTGGGCCACCACCAGGGCTGCCACAGACCCACCTCCACATCAGCTTGCTTCACAGCAGCTCAACACGCGGACTCGCGAACCTTCAGGAGACAGTGGAAGAGATCCTAGAGGCCCAGGCATTTCTTAGCCCTGCAGAGCATCTTAGGTGCCCAAGCACTTCTCAGCTCTGCAGAAGACTTGTGTCCAGAAAAACTATCTTTGCATTTTATTCACCCAGAGCTTCCAAGTCCCATTTTATGGATGGTGGGAAAGTGGTTACTTCCCTGAAGATATACTTGCCAGGCAGTTGGATAATTGTTAATGAAATTCACATAGAATAAGAGCAAGGAGCTTAGGTGTACATACAAGTCAGGTGGTTATGACAAACATACGTATCCAGGTAACCCCCACCCCTATCAAGAGGGGGGGCACTCCCATCACCCCAGAAAGTTTCTGGTACCTCCTTCCCCTGAGAAGAGCAGTCTCGCTTTTGTCACTGTGGACTAGTTCTGCCGTGTGTGTTTTTGTATCGGTTTCTCTGACTAATCTCACACACACACACACATTTCATA
This sequence comes from Oreotragus oreotragus, assembly GCA_006410675.1. NCBI lineage: Eukaryota > Metazoa > Chordata > Mammalia > Artiodactyla > Bovidae > Oreotragus > Oreotragus oreotragus. The sequence continues at coordinate 340,173 of SJYX01009567.1, read as the reverse complement.
TTAATCCTGGTCTGGCAGGCGTCAGTTGTCTGTTCTCCGCTGAGCAGTACTCCGTTATAGCGGTGCTTATCGATCACCTGCTGACTGGCATCTCAGTTGCTCCTGCTCTTGGCTGCTAATAGAGAAGTGCTAAGCAATTCATTCATTTCTCGTGGATAAACACCTAGACATGGAATTGCTGGGGCACGGGGCAGGTGTTAATTTAATTAATAAAATAAGGTCCAACAACTTTCGAGAGGATGTACCATGTTTACACTCCCAAGAACAATGAATATGTGTCTGGTGGTCCACATCCTCCCCATGATTTGGAATTTCAGACATTACTTTTAACCCTTCCAGTGGGTGTGCAGAGGTTAGTTTTCATTTCTCTGATAATAATGATGAAACCTTTCTCATGGACTAATTGCCCATTTATATATTATTTGTGAAGTGTCATGTCCATTCAAGAATTTTACTTGTTTTTATTAGATTTTATTTTTCAGCGGTAGAGGTTCTCAATATAGTTTCTACACTTGTCCTCTATGAGATACATAAATTATGAATATTTTCTCCCAGTCTGTGGTTTGTCTACTCACTTTCCTAATGGTGTCTTTTTAGGAGCAAAAAGGTTTTAATTTTGAAGTTCGATTTGCCAAGGTTTAAATGGCTGGAGAGTCTGGTGTCCTCTCTGATAAAGCTGTGAGGATATTCCTTGATGTTTTCTTCTAGAAGCTTTACCATTTAACTGCTTCTGTGTTTATATCTAAGCCGTCTAGAATTAATTTTTCAATAAGGGGGTGAGTTGTTTTTTTTTCCATATGTATATCCATTTGTTCAAAATATTTTTCTTTTTCCATTGAATGCCTTTGGAGACTTTGCTGAAAATCAGTTGTGAGTCTATTTCTGGACTCTCTGCTCTGTTTCACTGATATGTATTTCTGCATTTATGCTACTAATACATTTTCCTGATTGGTGTAGCTTCAGAGTGAGTCTTAAAATCAGGCACAATGGATCCTCAAATTTTGCTCTTTTCAAAATTATTTAGGCCAGTCTGGGTCCTCTGATTTTTTTTGTGAATTTTAAAATCAGATTATCAGTTTCTACAAAGAAGCCAGCTGGGACTTTTACAGGGATTGCACTGAATCTACAGATCAGTTTGGGCAGAACTGATGTTAACAATACTGAGTCTTGGGATTTCCCTCGTGGTTCGGTGGTTAAGAATCTGACGCAGGGACGCAGGTTCGACCCTTGGTCTGGGAAGATTCCACAGGCTGCGGGGAACAAAGCCTGTGCGCCGCTACCGGGCCTGAGCTCCAGACAGGGCAGACCGCAGCCACTGCGTCCTGCGTGTCCCAGAGCCCACGCTCTGCACGGAGAGGCCTGTGCACGGCGACTAGAGAGCAGCCCCACCCGCCACAGCTAGACAAAGCCTGCGTGCAGCAACCGAGACCCAGCACAGGCAAAAATCAATTAAGTGAAAAAAACACCAATGATGAACCTTCCAGTCCATGAGTGCGGTGTCTCTCTCCATCGATCTATTGTGTAGGTTTTAATTTCCCTCAGCATTTTTTGGACTGGATTTTAGCAGACAGAGCTATACTTTGTTACACTTATTTAAAAATATTTTATCACTGATGTCATTGTACATTTTTTAAACTGCATTTTTTTTTCAATTGTTTTATTGCAAGTCCATAAATTTGTATCCTGGAAAACTCACTATATTATTGGTTTTGATTTCCTATGAGACACAATCATGCCATCTATTGATACATATGATGCTAGCTTTCCTCCCACCTTCTAATGCTTGTATCTTTTCTTCTCCTGATCTTACTGCACCAACTTCCCTTACTATGCTGAATAGAAGTAGTGGGAGGAATAGTCGGATCGCTTCCTCCTGATCTTAGAAGGGAATGCTTTCAGTCTTTAATTATTAAATATGAGGTTAGTTATGGGTTTGTGTAGATGCTATCAGACTGAGAAAGTTTCCTTCTATTTCTAGTTTTCTGAGATTTTAAAAAACCATAAAGGGATATTGAATTTTGTTAAATTTGTTTTCTGCATCTATTGGGCTGTGTGATTTTTATCCTTTATTCTTTTACTGTAGCAAATCATACTAATTGATTTTGGAGAGTTAAACCAGAATTGTATTCATGATGTATTATCCTTTCATATATATATCTGAATTTGACTT
>SJYX01009567.1:311447-335932 GCA_006410675.1 Oreotragus oreotragus | reverse complement strand
AATTCCATGGACTGAGAGGCTCCTCGGAGCCTGGTAGGCTACAGTCCCTGGGATTGCAAAGAGTCGGACACGACTGAGCGACTTCACTTTACTTTACATTTTTGATAAAATATATCAGGAAAGCCATCTGGCTTGGCTTTTATGAAAAATTTAAAATTATTAATCTAATTTTAATTATTATTTATACTTTAAGTATCTCTTGGGTCTGTAATGATGTCCTCTCTTTAATTCTCAGTATATTGGCAATCTGTTCTCTTAAAAATCAATCTTGTTAGAGGTTTTTCAATTGCACTGATTTTATTTCAAACCAATTCCTGGTTTTGCTCATTTTTTTTCCTATTGATAGTCCATTTTCAATTGTACCTTCTTTATTCCTTTTCTTCTGAGTTTACTTTGCTGTTGGTTTTGTAACTTTTAAATGTGGAGACTTAGATAATTGCTGAGTTTTTTCTTTAATAACATAAGCTTTTAAAGCCATAAAATCTTACTATAAACTCTGCTTTAGCTAAATCCCACAAACTTTTACATACTGTTTTGTCATTAGTTAAAATTTCCCCCTAAAATCCTTGTAATTTTTTCCCTTGGTTGCTTCATTTCCAAATATTTTGGATATTCAAGATGTCTTAATGATTTCTAATTTATAAAACATACCCAGTATTTCAATCATTTGAAACGTATTCAGACTTGCTTATTGGCCCAAAGTAATGTCTATCTTGTACTTTAAAAGTGTGTATATTCTGGAGTTTAGTGTTCTTGTAGATTCCCTGGTGGCTCAGATGGTAAAGCGTCTTCCTGCAATATAGGAGACTCGGGTTTGATCTCTGGGTCGGGAAGATCCCCTGGAGAAGGAAATAACCACCCACTCCAGTATTATTGCCTGGAAAATCCCATGGACAGAGGAGCCTGGCAGGCTAGAGCCTATGGGGTCACAGAGAGTTGGACATGAGTGAGCAACTTCACTTTCTTTCTATAGTGTTCCTTAAATGTCTAGTTGGTTAATTAACAGTGTTGCTCAAATCTTCTGACCCTCACAGACTTCCCAGCTTCTATCAATTACTGAGACAGGAATATTAACATTTTCAGCTCTAACTATGGGTTTACCTACTTCTCCCTCTATTTCTACCAGTTTTTGCCTGTGTATTCTGAAACTCTGTGACTAGGGATATACACACTTAGGACTCTTATGGCCCCTAGGCCTTCACCCCCTGTGTGCAAATCGCACTTACTTGAGTCAAGTTCATGACAATGAACTCCCTATGATGCTTCACTAAAGCTGCTGTTGCTGCTGAGTCGCTTCAGTCGTGTCCGACTCTGTGCGACCCCATAGACGCCAGCTCACCAGGCCACCTCGTCCCTGGGATTCTCCAGGCAAGAACACTGGCATGGGTTGCCATTTCCTTCTCCAATGCATGAAAGTAAAAAGTGAAAGTGAAGTTGCTCAGTCCTGACTCTTAGCTAGCGACCCCATGGACTACAGCCTACCAGGCTCCTCCATCCATGGATTTTCCAGGCAAGTGTGCTGGACACTAAAGCTACTATATAAAAATTCAGATTTATCAAAAGACAAGAGAAATCAAGTTCTTTTCCTTAAAGCTGGAAAACAAAGAAGCTAAGCTTCAGTAAGGAATAGCGCACGTGTGAAAGTTCAAGGATCTCCCAAATGAATACGAACGCTGCAATCTGCGATCCCCCTCACGACACATTCTCCAATCAGCATCACGCTCACTGTGACAGTGGACAGGAGACCTCTCTGGACAGCAGCTGAGCAGCCAGCCTTCCAACGAGTCTCATACCCTCTGGGGAAGAACAGAGTCTCCTCTGTGTCCAGAAACTCAAACACAAGTCTTTGCATCACGCTCTTTCCACTCAGAAGATGCCCTGATCACAGACCTGCTTCAGGGCTCCACTCCTCTCTATCCCCAAGTGAGCAGCATCACAGTCGCACTGAGGGTCTCCACACTTGTGGTTGCTTGAAACAAAACACACACACCTGCACAAACATGCATGTGCACATGCACAGAGTTCAAACTAAAGAAAGGAAAACACACGGCTCCCTCGTTTTCACCCAGCCTGCACTTCGGGCACCTCCCCTGCCCTACCCCTGGCAGTCAATCTCTAGCTTTGGAACCTGGGAGACCATGAGCCATGACAGGAGGGGGCCAGCCTTTGCGATGGTCCACGTAGGAGATGACCCAACCTCTGCCCCAGCCACCCTCCCCTTGGTGGGCAGAGAAGGAAGAGGATGCCCCCAGCCCACCTGTAACCACACCAGTGGTGAGCTGGGCTCATTCTGAGTCCTTTCAGCTCAGATCAAGTGAGAGCAGGACCCCCAGACAAATCATGTGAATTCTGGGTGTGCCTGGTTGCTCAGCTGTGTCCAGCCCTTTGGACTGTAGAGTGCCAGGCTCCCCTGCCTATGGAAGTTTTCAGGCAAGAATACTGCTGTGGGCCCCCTCAGGGGATCTTGCTGACCCAGGGAATCAAACCCACATCTCCTGTGTCTCCTGCACTGCAGGCAGATTCTTTACCCACTGAGCCATGGTCCAGGGGTTAGGAATCTGCCTGCCCATGCGGGGGACATGGGTTTGATCCTTGGTCCAGGAAATACGACCCCATGTGCCACGGTGTCACAACTACTGAGGTCATGCTCTAGAGACCTCGAGCCACAACTACTCAAGTCCAAGCACCTGGAGCCTGCACTCTGCAACGAGAGAAGCCCCTGCGATGAGGAGCAACCAGAGAGGAGCCCTGCTCGCTGCAACTAGAGACAGCCTGCACAGCAACAGAGACCCGAAGCAATGAAATAAATAATACAAGTGAGAGCAGACATTTAGCTTTGATACTGAGGAAAACGCAGGTCCACAGACTGGGGACAACCTCCCTCCTGGGAGGCCGTGGGCCCTGCTGTCACCACGCTCCCAGGTCCCCACCTTGGGGCAGAGTCCTGACTGGGTCCCCCCCGCCCCACCTGGACCCCAGGACCACGTACTCGAGGACGGAGTGTGTGGCTGCGCCGGGGTGGTAGCGGTAGAGGAGGAGGCTCTGGTCCACGCGGACAACCCCACCGCCCTTCCTCAGGTGCTCGTAGAAGAACAGCAGGTCCTCAGGGACACCCTGCAGGGTGAAGAAACGTCCACTCAGAACGGAGCCTTGGTTCAGGCAACGGGAGATGGAAGTCAGCCCGGGGCCGCCACACTTGAGCCCAGCCTGACCGGTGAGGCCTCAGCTGGGAAACAACATATCCAGCTGCCCCCAGCTCATGGCCAGAGCTCGGCAAACGTGACCACAAGAGACGGCTCTGGGGCAAGAAGGTGCCCGAGGAGTAGACCCAAGCCCCATCATCACTCTCACTCACGGCCTCCAACTGGACCCCGGACCCCACTGACCCCTCCCGGTTGACGGGCACGCTGATTCGAAGGTCTGCAGGGTCCCACGGGGTCCTCTTGTCCTGTGAGAACCCAGGCCTCCCACCCTCATCTGGAGAAGGGCTCAGATCAGGGCTGGCTGGCGGGGCCACAGCTGCCTTGCTGGTCAGTCCAGGGCTGGGGGACCTCGGTCCTGGCGGGGATAACAATCACAGCTCCTTCACTTCCTTGAGTTCAAGGTGAAAACCAAGAAAGCAGAGGGTCTGGACAGGAGGTCACCCAGGGCATGTCTGGCGAGCAGAGCCCAGCAACAGCTGGGCAAGCTGCCAGCACCCCTGCTCCGGGCAGAGGCTGGTTTCCCCACAGTGCAGAGGCTGCTGTGCGCCGGCCCCAGCCTGTTCTGCCCCTTCAGCCCAAGCTCAGGCCACGGCAGCGCCAGCACCACGGCAGGGCTGGCCGCTCGCAGTAGAGCCATGGTGCTTGCCCAGCTCACCCACCCCGAGGGGAAGGCAGCATGGCTGGCCTCTGAGGTCTCGAGGCCCTGCTAGAGCCCCATGGCCATTACCCTTGGGGAGAGAGGGGACTCCTAGCCACTTTTGGCCAGCTTCTTGGCCCAAGTGTATCCCCTGACTGGGCCCTGTGCGCCCAGCCTCTGGGGCCTGTGATGAACTGACGCCCTTGTCTCTGATCCCCGGCCATGAATTCTGCCACCTCCTGGCTCAGCCTGAGAGGCACCCTGTGCGCAGCCCGCTGGGCTCACTCCTGGGCTGCCGCACCGAGCGGCGCGTCGGTCCCCACACAGAGCCACCCTGCCCAGGGAATCGCCGCCAGGGGGTCTCAGCACCCGGGAGACTGACAGGCAGCAGGCCGCACAGGAAAGTGACGCGGGAGCTGCGCGAACAGCCGCACTCCAGTGTCAGCTGTTGAGTCGTTCCGTGACGGGATGGACCACTGTGGTGACTGAAGTGTTTTCACAAAGACCACAAGGCATGAAAGGACTTATACCAAAATGTTAAAAGTCAACCTTCACAATTGTGCTCGCATGCGCACTGCAGCTGGAGAGGAGCACCCACTAGCCGCAAGCGGAGAAAGCCGGCGAGCAGCAGTGAAGACCCAGTGCAGCCAAAATTAAGGAAAAAAAAGTGTTTGCAGCTCAGCTAAAAGTCATCCACGGTTAAAGACAGACAAAAGGACTGCACACAAAAGTTCAGAGCAGCTGTGTGGTGATGGGCTCACAGGTGATTTTTCCTTTTGCTAATTTTCTGCATGTTCAAAGGCACCTTTCAAGAGCACATTGTAAGTCCGCGCTTTATAGATTTAGGAAGGAGAGATGTCCTCTCTGCTCATGACCAGTAGGAACTCAACCCCAGAGTTTTCTTATTTCTGGCAAAGAAACAACTGAGAATTTAATTTAGCCAGAGGAGGTGGGAAACCAGGTGCTGAGCTAGTCGTCTGTGGAGACGGGGCCCGACAGGACTTGGGGGGTCACCCCTGCCTTGGGGGCTCGGGGGGTGTGGAAGGGCGTGTGCCCTCGGAGGTCTGGAGAAAGGGGATGCGGATCCTGCGGGATGAAACAGGAGAAGGGGGGACACACTCTCCTCCCCCTCCTGCCCTCAACGCTGCTGTCCTTCCCTTGGGGTCACAGAAGGGGCGACCTTGGGGTCGGAATCCTGTGAACAGAGGCTACACAGCCAGCAGGACAAGAGACAGAAAGCAACCACTCTGTGAACAGACATTCACCCCAAACAGGAACACCACCACCGAAAACCATGACGGCGAAGAAAATTCTGTGAACAACCCTCCCAGTGAAATCTCACGTCCTCCACAAGGCTTGAGAACAGGGGAGGCCATCTTGAGCCAGAAATGCCATAACTAACAGAGCTGGACCCGTGCAAAGAGCAGGGGAGACAGGAGAGGAGGAGGGGGACCAGCCTGGGCTGGGGGCGTGACCACAACCACACGTGGGCTTCTCTGGGGGCTGAAGCTCCTTCGTGACATTAGACGGTGGTGACGGTTGTGCATCCCCGTGAATGTGCTGAAATACACTGAACTGCACACTTAACAGGTGAATTATACGAAGTATACCCCAATAAACCTTTTAAATAAGAGGGGATTGACTGAACTCAAAAAAGAAATAGAAGAAAAAGACAAAATTATGTGAGAAATGAAGACAAAACTAGAAAGTTCTCCAGGGAAAACAGATCTGAATAAAAATAAGGGGCACTGAAGAAACGAAGGAAAGTGAAGATTAAGAAAATTAAATTTAAAAAAAGGGTTAAGAGAAAGGTGTTGAAATGGAAGACAAAGAAAATCTAGCCAATGTATAATGAATATTGAAATAGAAAACCACAGCAATGGTGGACGGCTAAAACCTGAAACTATAAGCCAAAGAGAGCTAAGAGCAGGCCTGGTCCCCACGCGTTGGAATCAGAGAACCAAGAGTCTGTAACAACAAGGCAGGAATTCCCAAGGCCTCCAGCTGAGTCTGAGGAGTGTCATCAAAGCGAGGCAGTGGGGAGCTGTGTCCTCAGGATGGGAGGGAAGGTGTGGCCCAGGGTTTTCTGTGCAGTCCATCCCTCCTTCGTGTGTCCAAAACCACAGTCTGAATGTGCAGGAACAAGGAACGCAATGGCCCTTCAGACGTGGGGAAGCCTGACGTGTGAGGCTGAGTCCGCACCTGGAGACTCAGCCGCCTTCTGATGTGAGCAGAAATCACACATCAAAATCAGCAGGAGAGAGAGAGGGAATAGGCTGACCCACTGACTGCTGTTCAAGCAACAGGTAGGAGTCAGAATACCTTCAAAAACAAACACAAAAACCTGAGCAGGAGAGGTTTAAGAAGAGCATATGGGATTAAGGGCAGTCAATATAGAGATGACAAAATACAAACCTTTTTTGATATCAAAAGAGGTTTTTACACACAAGAGAAGATGCCAGCTTCTGGCTTTGGGTGTCTGAGAGGCCAACTTCTGCAGCACCTGTGGGGCCCAGGCTCAGAGCAGGGGGCACCGGGGTGGGGAGATGAAACCCACGAAACAGAGGTGGACACCCCAGCCTCGCTGCCCTGACGTCCTCGGGACAGAACCTATGAATGTGCAGGAACAAGGAACGCAATGGCCCTTCAGACGTGGGGAAGCCTGACGTGTGAGGCTGAGTCCGCACCTGGAGACTCAGCCGCCTTCTGATGTGAGCAGAAATCACACATCAAAATCAGCAGGAGAGAGAGAGGGAATAGGCTGACCCACTGACTGCTGTTCAAGCAACAGGTAGGAGTCAGAATACCTTCAAAAACAAACACAAAAACCTGAGCAGGAGAGGTTTAAGAAGAGCATATGGGATTAAGGGCAGTCAATATAGAGATGACAAAATACAAACCTTTTTTGATATCAAAAGAGGTTTTTACACACAAGAGAAGATGCCAGCTTCTGGCTTTGGGTGTCTGAGAGGCCAACTTCTGCAGCACCTGTGGGGCCCAGGCTCAGAGCAGGGGGCACCGGGGTGGGGAGATGAAACCCACGAAACAGAGGTGGACACCCCAGCCTCGCTGCCCTGACGTCCTCGGGACAGAACCTGGGCGAGCACAGGTGGGAGTGAGGGAAGATCCCAGAACACAGAGACCAAGGATGGGAGGCAATACCCACGAGCACGCATCTGACCCAGAACAGCAACACCTCAACAAGAAGACAACACAGGGATTTCTCCGGCGGTCCAGGCCCCTGCATTGGAAGCATCAAATCCAAGTGACTAAGACTCCGGGCTTCCAATCCAGGGGGCCTGGGTTCGACCCCTGGTCAGGGAACTAGATCCCTAGCACTAGCACTCAGACTGCAACTAAAGATCCCACATGGTTCAGCGAAGATGCAAGATCCCGTGTGCCGCAACTGAGACCTCCTTGGCCAAATAAATAAGAAGCTCCACCGAAAACTGGGCAAAAATATCTGGATGCTTCATAAAAACAGGAGCAGCCAATTGCTCAACGTCGTAAGTCATCTAGAAAATGTAGATTAAAATACAACAGGAAACCACACAACTCCAGTCAGAATGGCTAAAATGCAAAGGAGCCGGAGCCCCCCCTCCAGAGAGGGGGTGGCAGCTCACAAGCCACACAGCGACTCAGCCTGAGGATCTTTCCAACGGGTGCAAAGGCACTTCTGAAAAGTGTCTGCCGTGCGGGGTAGCAGTTCTTCTGAGCAACCACGACCCACTCTGGGCCATCCCCGCCCTGAGAAGAGCTCTGTTCTGAACCAACAAACACCATTTTGGTCACTTTCCTTCTGGTTTAAGGGCCTGAAACAGTTGCCTCCTGGGGATATCCAGACCCCTTAAGCTGGGTGTCATCTCGTGCCTTCCTCCAACTCTCCTTCTCCCCTCCACCTCACTCTGGGAGTGCATCTTCCAGATTTAAAACCTGAGCCCCTTGCAGGCTCAGCTCACGCCCGCTGCGTCCTTGTTTATCCCCGAGTCTCGCCGCCATCCTGCTCTAGGACCTGTAGCACCTCAACTGTCCCGGCGGCTCCAGTTCCCTGCTCTTCCCTCCTGGGTGAGAACTGCAGCCTCCCGGACAGAGAGAATCAGCCGAGGACCAGCCCCCAAACCTAAATCCAGCCCCCAGCACATGGTGCTCCCTCAAATGCATTCCACAAAGAACTCTTCGGCTCAACTTTTCTTGGGGGAGGGCCTGAAGGAACCAGGAAACACCTCATGTCCTCATCCTGGCAGTGGGCTTCATAGCCATCTGTGACCCCCTCCTCATGCCCACATCCCTCACTTGCTGCAGCCACGGCCCCATCCCAGCCCAGGTCCTTGGTCCCTGAGCCCTGTACAAAGAGAGGGATGGACTTTCTTTTCCTTCCACAGCCCTCTCTCCAGGAAGAACTAACCTGTGCTAAGAGGCCTGACGCTTCCCGTCCTGAAGCTGCTCATGGCTGTGACTTAAGGAATGCCTCCTGATGACCATCTTGGAGCTACTTGCCACAGAGGAATGAGAACAGGTGCTTGGACTCAGCACCAGTGAGAGCAGCTTTTGCAGCACCTGCTTAGTGGCGGGGAGACTCATGGGGTGTCTCTTTGCTCCCCCTATGCCTTGATTTCAAGGAGAATCTGTTGGCAGAGAGGACACCCCGCCATCTCTCTGGCCTTCCTGGTGGGAGCCCCTGGGCAGAGTGCTGCTACGCACTCACAAGACCCTCCAGGACAGGGAGGCCAGTGGAGCCGCGGCACAGACATTCCGCACCTGGCCAGTCCTGAGGACAGGCGGGCTGGCCCCTGGTTTGTATGCATGAGACCAGCACGGCTCCTGGAGGGCACGTCTGGGTAGACACAAGAGGGACTGTCTGGCCAGGGTCCAGCGCAGGGGGCAGCAGAGGAGCTGGCGTCTCCCTGGGGGGTGGTCACAGAGGGGGCCCCCACGCCAAGGATCCACTGGGTCCCTGGGAGTGGGTGACAGTCCCCTCCAAAGTGGAGAGAAGACTCCGAGCGGGCTGGACGGGGGCCACAGTCCTGGAGCAGATGGGGAGCCTGGGCCTGCGTCACCCCACCTTCCGGCCTGATGGGCCTTAACACGTCTGGCCCACGGGCTCCATCCACCACGAGACCAGACACACGTCTCAAAGCCAATTTAAAGAGAGTTAAAGGAAAGCAAACTACTCAACCGTGAGATTTACCTTCTGACCGAGTGTTCTGTTGGAGTGTTCCCTCTAAGGTCATCGAGGAGGGAGGGAGAGCAGTCGGGGTCTGCGTCCCCGTTTCTGAGCCAGAGGCCAGCGTGGGTCCTGCCCTGCGGGGGAGGCCCAGGCCAGCTCAGACCCCAGTGCTCCGGAGCCGCTGTCTGCAGGGGAGCGAGGGGCGCTCCTCTCCCACTGCTGCCCAGGGTGGCAGGGCGGCACTGCCCGTGTCCTGCACTTTCCCACAAACAGCCCTTAAACCAGGATGAGGTGGCCGTGCAGGTGTGAGCCCAGAGTAGACGCCCACGGTCTTTACACAGAAACCTGCTGCTCTCGGGGAGGCCCAGCACCCGCACGCAGCCCCAGGGAGTGCCGGGAAGGCCCTCAAAGCCCTTCCCCAAGTGCCCAGAGGAGGGATCCATGGACCACACTTACCCGCCCGCCCTCATCAAACGGGCCCACGTGGGCGAACCAGGCTCGGGAGCAGAACCAGGTGGGCATGATCACAGTGGGGCCGTTGGAGGTAAACACCTGGAAGCAATTAGCATCGACACAATTAACAGAAAAGAACAGTTGTCACACAACCCCTCAGGTTATTTCCCAGAAAGTCACTCAGAAAGTGATAAACTGCATGCCCCTTCCCTGTCAAGTACAAAGGTTCAAGTGGCCTTAGAGGCAGATCAATGGTGTCCGGCTCCTCAGGCGGACAGATAGAGGGGATCCCTACCCCCAGCTCCTCGGGGGCTGTGCTGTAATCACTTCCTGATTGAGCTTCACCTACACCCTAATGAAAAGGAATGCCTAAAATGAACAGTGACGACAGAGAGGCACTGCGTGTCCGCCATGTGGGGCTCTGTCTGCCTGACTGGTGCGCAGCTGGGCTTGGGGGCTCCGAACTCTTTATTTCTACTAGGTTATAAAGTCTGCAGTTGTGCCATGGACTCTGTGAGAACCTGCCTGATGTCTGGTCCGACCTGCACCCAAATCATGGACAGTGTGAGGCTGTGAGCACGTCTTGGGGACAGGGAGTCACGCCCAGAAGCTGAGCTGGAACAGAATGGGACGGACAGACCCCCACTCTCTGTGCCTGGGACAAGTTTCTTCTGTATCTGAACATGGTTTGTGAACATCCAGCAGCAGACAGTCACTTGGGACAGCCCACCCCTTCTACGCAGCCCTCACCTGCCAAGCTCGCTCAGCCCCGAGCAAGCCTGTCTTCTGCACTTTTGCTTCGAGGCACTTCCACCAGAGACTACTCCACGCCTAGCCCCCGCCTCTGCCTCTGCCCAGTGGGCAGAGAGAGGGCTCTCTGCCCACTCAGGAGCCTCACCGACCACAGGTGACTGGGGGAACCTGTTTGTGGAACTTTCTCTTTGGTGACACAGGGAAGGGGCGAGGCTGCTGTGGTGACTAGGGCTCGGTGATTGACATGGGATCCCCCTGCACCCCACCCCACTGTGGGCTTAAGTGGAGCAGCTGCTGACGTCTGGGTTCTGAGTTTTAAATGTGGTTTCCAGCAAGACAGAACTCGTGAGGGTCTTAACAATCCTCTTAGAAATTTGCCAGTCATCAGTTCTAGTCACTGTTTGAATTGTGTGTAGGTGAAGGAATGTCGAGTCTTAACCTGGTGTGTGAAGCGTAGCGTGTGAGCCCCTCTGTGTACAGGTGCCCCCGTCTGTCCCCTGAGGCTGCCAGTGGGTCCCCCGTCCTTGTCCTGCAGCAGAGCAGGGGGCCAAGTCCTGTCCAGACCAGCCTCTGACCAGGGGAGCTGTGGAGCCCTCGGGAGAAGGTGGTGTAGACTTAATGAGTGTATCCCACCTCTAAAACCCCAGGGACTCATTACAAGAAACCTTGAGCAAAACTGTCTTAGAAGAAAAACAACCCTTTCTTCCATTAATGGCCTGTTGCGGACACTTCCTGCACTCAGGTCACATGTTCCTGGATGTGAAACATGGCCAGGCCCCTGTGTGGGTCGAGCAGGTCAGCAGGACTCAGGGCCAGCTCCCTGGCATGGTCACGATTCTGCCTCCATCGCTCCCACGAGCTCAGGCTGGTCCTGCCAGCTCACAAGGAGTGGAGAGGGGCTCCTGGCTTCCTGGGTTCCGCCCTGCCTGTAGCCACAACGCCTGGCCTGGGCCATGGAGGTTCTGCCAACAATAACTAGAGACCAGAACACAGGGCTCTTTCCCTTGACACCCTGGGGCTCGAAGGATGTGGGGAGAATACAGAGGGGACTGGGCCCTCCTCCCTCCCTCGCTGCACTGCCTCACTGAGTCTGAGGCACGGAGGGAGAAGGAGGCAGCGCCTAGGAGCGAAGGGGTCCCCAGGGAGACCCAAACATCTGCCTCTCTCTACCCTGGACTCCAGGCACAGAGCCTTCAACCCGGACAAGCCCCTTGCACATGCACACGCCTACACCTACACACATAGGCAACACACATTCCACTGCCTTGGGCAGGCGGGCCCTGAGGGCAAGCCCACCACCCGCGAGGGGGATCTGCAGGAATTGAAGACTCCTGCACTGAAGTCCAGAGAAGGCAATGGCACCCCACTCCAGTACTCTTGCCCAGAAAATCCCATGGGCAGAGGAGCCTGGTGGGCTGCAGTCCATGGGGTCGCGAAGAGTCAGACACAACTGAGCGACTTCACATTCACCTTTCACTTTCAGGCATTGGAGAAGGAAATGGCAACCCACTGCAGTGTTCTTGCCTGGAGAATCCCAGGGACGGGGGAGCCTGGTGGGCTGCCGTCTGTGGGGTCGCACAGAGTGGGACACGACTGAAGCAACTTAGCAGCAGCGGCAGTACTGAAGTCAGCTCACTTCCGCCTTCACTGAGGGTGCAGGGCAGGCGCTGGGCCCACCCTCCTCAGCCCAGAACACGAGCTCCCCCGCCCAGCAGTGCAGCAGCTTCAGCGGGTGAGGGTGTCTCAGGCAAGGTCCTGGGAGGAGGGCTAGTGTCCCCATGCTGGGCCTGGTTACAGCCAGACCTACCCCCACCTCCGAGCCTGGGCGCCGTGTCCAGCCACGGCACTGGCTTAGAGTGACCAGCGTGTGCTCCTGATTCTAACAGCTAACACACTCGGCCCCGAGACCACCGAGCTGAACGTTTGGATAGTACACGTAGGCCCTGCTCCCCTGCGCCACTTCACTTGGCTGGAGCTGCTGAGAGGCTCACGGCGGATAGTGACTCACACCACAGCCCGGGGGCCGGTCTGGTGGGGCCTCTTCCTGGCCTGCAGGCAGGCTTCTCCGTGTGGCCCCCTATGGTGGCAAGAGCTCTGGTGTCTGATCCCATCAGGGCTCCACCCTCACAGCCTCCGCTGACCCCATTCACTCCCAAAGGCCCCATCTCCAGTTCCATCACACTGGGAGTTCAGGACTTCAAGACAAGAATGGAGGACATGGGCATTCAGTCCAGGACAGGTCCACCCCGTTCTCAGACCTCCAGCTCTGCCCCGTCCCCCAGGACAGGTCCACCCCGTTCTCAGACCTCCAGCTCTGCCCTGTCCCCCAGGGCAAATCCACCCAATTCTCAGAACTCCAGCTCTGCCCTGTCCCCCAGGGCAGGTCCACCCCATTCTCAGACCTCCAGCTCTGCCCTGTCCCCCAGGGCAGGTCCACCCCGTTCTCAGACCTCCAGCTCTGCCCTGTCCCCCAGAGGCAAGTGCTCCCAAGCCCTGATCCACAGGCATTCGCACCCAGGAGCCCATCAGCAAGGACCACTCATCTCTAATTGACCCCAAGCTCCAGACTACAAACCTGGCTGCCCCCAACATCTTCCCTTAGTTGCATGAGGGACAACTCAAATGACTTACAATTTTGTTGAGTATGATTAACACGCAACACATGGTACCTGTTTAAAGTCTGATGAATGTGACCAAAGTATACACACCTGGCCACCCCATCCCCAGCTTCCCTCGTGCCCCTGTCCGTCCCCGGGGGTGAGCTTCCCGCCTCCCTCCCCCAGGCAATTGCTAACTTGCTTTATGAGGGGCGGGCACACACTCCTTTCAGGATCTTAGTTCCCCAAAAAGGGATCAGACCCTGGCCCTTGGCAATGAAAGTGTGGAATTGTAACCACTGGACCGCCAGGGGATTCTCTGACACAAGTAAATCCCTTGCTTTTACTGGGATTTCAGACAGTCACGCAGTCCGCGCTCTTTTCTGGTTTCTTGCACTCGGTGCCCCTGTTCATTCTGAACTATAGCTGTTTTCCCTTTTGCCTGTTGGATGTGGGCTGCTCCTAGTTTACGTGGCGAGCATCTGGGTGTAAGACTCTAGGCTTCTGTTTCTCTCAGGTAAACACCCAGGAGGGGATGACTGGACGAAAAGGCAGTCGAATGGACAGCTTCTAAAAAATCTGCTAAACTGTTTTCCAAAGTGGTTGGATCATTCGAGTTCCCACCAGCAGTGTGCGTTCCCGCTGCTCCACATTCTTGCAAACACGTGGGATGGCCAGCCAGCCTTTTTATTCTAGACCTGCTAACAGGTATGCACTGGTATCTCACTGAGGACTCAACATTTTTCTAATGGCAAACGATGCTGAACTAATTTGCCATCCATATACCTTATTTGATGAGGCATCTATTCAAATCATTGGCCCATTTTTTATTGGGACGTTTGTTTTCTTATCATTGAGCTTTGAGAGCCCTACAGAGCTCTGGGCACAAGCCCTTTATCAGAAATTTTCTGCAAATATTTTCTCCCATTCCCCTGACCTGTCTTTTCATTCTCTTAACAATGTCTTTCAAAGAAATTTTCCATGTTCTTGAATTCCAAATGACCCATTTTTTTCTCTTACTGTGATTTTGGTATCTTATCTGAGAACTTTTTTGCCTAACCCAAGGATGTAAAGATTTTTTTTCTAAGTTTTCTTCTAGAATTTTTACAGTTTTAAATTCTATATTTCGTTCTAGGATCCATTTCGAGTTAACTTTCACACATGGTGTGAAGTTTTAAAGTTCAATTTTATTGCATATGGCTATCCATGTGTTCCATCTGTTCGAAGATGACGCTCTTTTCTCACTGAGCTGCATTTGCACTTTGATAAAAGATCAGTTGTCTGTGTACACACAGGCCAATTCTGGACTCTACTCCATCCCTTTGATCTGTCTTTATGCCAACACACATTGTCTGGATTAGCCCTGAGGTTGGGCAGTGCTTATTCTCTAACCTTGTTCTTCTTTTTCAGATGAATTTTGACTATTCTAAATCCTTTGCATTTCCAACAAATTTTAGAATGAGTTTGTCAATTTCCATTAAGAAAAAACAACAACAAACAACCCTGCTGTGATATCAACTGGGGTCACGATGAACATACAGATCAGTCTGGGGAGACAGACATCTCAACAACACCGAGTCCTTCAACCCACGAGCACCGTGTCTCCCCATTCACTTAACTGTACTAGTTTCCTGTGGCTGCTGTACCACAAACTTAGTGACTTAAAACAACAGTGGTTTATTTTCTTAAAGTCCTGGAGGCCAGAAGTTCTAAATGAGTCTCGCAGTGTGAAATCGGGGTGTCAGCAGGGCCTCGCTCCATTCAGAGGCAGGGGGACCACCGTTCCAGCTTCTGAAGGCCACCAGCACCACTCGCCTCCCTGGCTCAGGGCCCCTCTCCTGTATTCACAGCCAGCAGCGTGGTGTCTCATCTGTCTGGGTCAAATCTCCTCTGACTCCTCATAAGGACACTTACGATGGCAGGGCAATCTCGAAGTCCTTCATCACATCCTCAAAGACACTTTTTCCATTTAAAGTAACATTTCCAGTGTAAACCCCCATCCCCAGGGTACATTTGTCGATGTTTGCAGACCTTTTCAGTGGTTACACCTGGGGGTGGGAGGGGTGAGGAGATGGGGAGGGGCACTCCTGCTACCTAGCTGGGACAGGGGAATATAAGTTTTAACTGTGAGGAAACACACTACACCCTCATGTTGCTGCAATTAAAAAGACTGACAATACCAAGAGAAAATTGCACAGGTTTCGGGAAGGACAGTGAGACAGAACCACTTTGCAAAGCAGCTGAGCAGGCGCTCAGACCTTCTGCACAGCTGGTCACTCCGCTCCTGGGCACACACCACACAAAACCTGTCCATGAATGTTCCAAACGGCTTTCTTTACAGTAGACAAAACGCTTAGACTCTAAACCCTATGTGTCAACGCTGTATGGCAGGACCCACAGTGCAGACGCAGCGCATGCGCCCCCAGCAACAGAGCAACTGATGTGCATGCAACACAGGGGAACGTCAGCCAAGTGCGGCCATTACAGTCTTATTTGTGTGGAATCTTAAAAATGGGAGCTTTAACCACTAGCGACAGAGAAAAGGTCAGTGGTGCCTGCAGTCGAGGTACAAAGACACAAACTTAAAAAGTCTTTAACAAAATCTTTGCTGCCATGCAGTAAGCTGCTGGCATAAGCGTCCTGAAGCCATCAGTACAGACCTGAGCCCTGTGACTCCCAGCATCTCAGCATCTGGGTTTTGGGGGGGTATGCTTGGGGGATGGCAGGGGTTCTGAAAGGTCTGTGAAGTCAGGCCTACAGCCGACAAACGCCACAGAAGGGCCCCTGAGGCCCTCTGGACTCAGCATCATATAGCAAATACAAAAACATCAGTGCCAACAAATGTGCTCGGTAATTTCCTGACAGTCAGAAAAAGGCTGATTTCACACTATTATTTGGAAACCATTACAAAGCAAAACTGAGCTTCCTGTTTTCAACGCTGACTTGCCAAAACTCCAGACGCATTTTCTGGTGAGTGACTCCACAGCTGCACACCTGATGTTCCAGCTGTCTCCCCCGGTTGTGGGACTGACCAGAGAAAACAGACCCAGTCCCCAGACACACGGGCGCATGAAATGAGGCTTTGAGTGTAAAATGCACATCAGATTTTGAAGACGTGGTATGAAAAAAAGCATGTAGAATAGCTCACTGATATTTTCATATTGATCACAAGTTGAAAGGATAATATTGTGTATACATTAGACTAAAGAAGATATTACTATAATTAATCTGTTTTTAAACCTTTTTAATGTAACTACTACATTTAAAAAAATTGTATTTTGGCTTCTATTTGTGACTCATCTTCTTTCTTTTTTAATTTGAAGTATAATTGATCCACAACGTTGTGTCAACTTCCGCTGCATCACATCATATTTCTAAGTATCTGTCCCCAAACAGTTCAATACGTTCTTCTTTCTTTTTAAAAACAGTTTATTTTCAGAGTTGTTTTTTCTCTTTTTAAAGTATGTATTTGGCTGTGCTGGGTCTTAGCTGTAGCATGTGGGATCTTCAGTCTTTGATGCAGCATGCAGGATCTTTTTAAGTTGCGGCAGGAGAATTCTTAGGGGGACCCAGTACCCTGACTAGGGATGGAACCTGGGCCCCCTGCACGGAGCGTGGAATCTTAGCCACCAGACTACCAGGGAAGTCCATTAATCCATTCTTTAAGTGGCATAGGCCCATGAAGTAGGAGGAAATGCACAGAAACAGCAAAGGCTAGTTCAGACAATGGGCAGTTCCGGTGGGAGGGAAGGAGTTTAAGCAGAGTGAGGCCATCACCAGACTGGTCGAGGGTCAGGCCTGGGCAGCTGTGGAATTTGTGAGCACCAGCCTT
The DNA here is from genome assembly GCA_006410675.1 of Oreotragus oreotragus. Lineage (NCBI taxonomy): Eukaryota > Metazoa > Chordata > Mammalia > Artiodactyla > Bovidae > Oreotragus > Oreotragus oreotragus. The sequence continues at coordinate 319,290 of SJYX01009567.1, read as the reverse complement.
CCCTCCTGCATTGCCTGCTGCTTTGGTAGGACCACCAATATTTGGAAATTAAAATAAAGTATTTCTAGATTTCCATGGGTTGAAGAGAAAAAAAAAAAAAACAACAAGAAACTTAGAAAATATTTTAAGCCAAATGAAAATGAAAAGAACAATACATTAAAATTGTGGGAAGCAGTCAGAACAATAGAGAAGATTTTATAGCTTGAAACATTTATATTAGAAAAGAAGGTCTCAGATCAATGATCTAAGCTTCTACCTTAAGAAGAGAGGAAAATAGCAAAGTAAACTCAAAGTAAACAGAAAAAGGATAGAACAGATACAAGAAAAGAAATCTGTGAAATGGAAAATGATCAAGAACATCAATAAAACCAGAAGCTTAATCTTCAAAAAAACATCAGTGATATTGATAAATAGCTTATCAAAAATAAAAGATACAAATGATCAATGAGAAATAAAGGAATATGTCACTACAAAACTATAGACATTAATAAGGAAGTAAAGGAACACTGTTAAGTTTATACCAGTAACTTCAATGACCAGATAAAATGGACACATTCTCAGATGTTCCAGCCAAGGAGACCAGGCGCCTGATGTGGGGGGAAGCAGGAAAGGTGCCACAGACGTCCCCAGCCCACCATAAGCCCAAGAAACTCGCCTGCCCACTTAATCCACAAACCGTGACCACTGACAGCACGTTGTTGCAAGCCCTGAGTTTGGAGTCGCTGGTTAAGCAGCAGTAAATAACTAGAACCAACTAAGCACCTGTTGGACGGCCTAAGTGGTGGAGACGCCACGACCAGAAGGTAAGAGAAGCCAGAAGTGCCACAGGCAGCCGCGCGCGGCCCAGGGCTCGTGTGGAGGGAGTGAAGGAAGAGGACCACCCCTGAGCCGGAAGAGGGAGCAGAGCCCCCAGGGCCATGGTCCTCCACTGGGACCCCCCACATGTCCCCAGTAAGGACAGCGGGCCAGAGGTGCCCGGGGTCCCACAAGCCCCACATCCAGGATGAGGCTCTGAAGGCAGATTTATGGAGCAGCCGCTAGCCAAGAGGCAAAGACCTGGGCCTTCTTCCTCCAGTTTCATGGCTGAGTCGTCGCAGCAGCAGGGTCCAGTGAACCCTCCGTGGGTCAGGCATGTTGTCTGTGGACTGCATACTGGTCCCCAAAGGGACAGTCCCCCAGGGCCCAGAGCAGGCCGCCCCGGTCCTGCCAGCCCCAGTGCTCGCATGCACACTGGGCACTCCATGAGGTGCGGCCTGGCCACCCTGGCACCTGACCTCCAGGCTGAACCCATGGAAACTCCCATGTCCTGGAAACGTTTTCCACTTGCGGCTCCAGTGTTGGGCCGGAGGAATGATGGAAGGAATCATTCGAAGTTCCAGAGAGATTTGCCAGCAGCTCTTTCAAGGCACCAAGGTTTCCAGCATGTGAATATGCAACATCTGATGAGGACGCTGCTGGGAAATGTTCTCATGTGTGGCTGGTTCAAGGAGTCCAAGGGTCAGGCCTACGCAGCTGATCCGCAATGGTTGTCTATCCCATCGGCCCTGAGGGGCCTGAATCAGGCTGAATCACTGAACTTTCTGGAAGTATTGCAGGACAGATGACCACAGGATCGGGCACCCCTTCACTCACAAACCATCACTCGAGAACTGACTACATATGGCCCAGGGAAGCCATCAAGATTCATCAACCCTTCTCGCCCACGCTCAACCATCACCATTTTATTTCTCTGAGCTGTTCCAACACCGGGAATGAGGAATGAGGCCCACCCGCTAAATCTGAATCTAGGGCGGAACCGGATGGAAGGTGGAATTAACAGATTTCAGATAGGCCTTAAAATCTGAAATCCTAATCAGAGAGAACAGGGAGAGAAGGCCCACATCCATTCACAGATATGTGGTCAGTGCATTCCCCTGGGACTAAAATGCTAAAAAGTCACTTATTAAATGGGATTAAGCAAGAAAACTCTATAGCCTACCATGGGTAGGCTACAGTATCCAGGCACACTTTTTAAAGTATTTTGAGTAGAAAATTGATACTCGTTTGATATAAAACTGACTTGACATGAGAATGAAATGCAGAACACTTGGGTTCCCCCTGAAATGAGAGAAACCAAGGGTTTGCAGCAGGTTTAAAAACAGCTCTGTGTCTGAGGACCGGATGTGGTGCTGAGTTGACCACGACACCCAACGTGTCCTCACACATCTGTGCTCTGTGGCCTTGTGGCCTCATGACATCCCCCTCGAGGTGGGGTGGGGGGCTCTGTCAACATGCCTCCAGCACAGACAACACAGAGCATATGCATGGCCATCCACACGGGTGATGCTGAACCGAGACGCCATAGCCAAGAGCTCTCCGTGGGCAGTTCTGCCCATAGGATGCCCAAGCAGGCCCAGCGGCTTGGTTCACACACATCCACACTCATCCCATGTGGACAGGGCCCAATTTACCACTCTTCCTGGTTCCAGAAACACCTGCTGAGCCACTTCCGATGTTGTCGTGGGCTGCAGTGGAGGAAAGGTGTTGGTGGCTGGACTGGTTTCCTCTGCAGGTGAGGGTCTGGCCTGGCGACCAGGCACACGCTGCCCCGGCCAGCTGCTGGCCCACCTGGGGACCCAGCTGCTGCAGAATCCCTCATCTTGCTCCCAACCTGGGGGCAAATCTGGGCCGGGCAGCACCCATGTGCCTCCCTCGACTGCTGACCAACCAGTGTTGGCCCCGAGAACCACTGCTTGGATCTCCCTGGGCCTAGTGCTGCCGTCTGGGCAGCGCTACGCCAGCCCAGCTCTGGCCAGGAGGCACCTCTGACTCAGATCCCGTCCCTTGTGTCTGAGGTGCCAGTCATCCCACAGGCAGTCAGCAAGCCTGGCTCCACCCAGGTTCCCATGCAGGGCGGGGGGTGTCCATCCTGCTGTGCCCTGGCACCACGGCGTCCAGCGGTGTCCTGCTCACCATGGGGCTCAGCGATCATCCAGCAGGTGAGTGGGTGGGCTTGAGGGGCAGGACTGACGGAGGGAATCCGGCTTGTGCCTGTGCTCTGCTCACACGTGTGCAGGCACACACGGCTGCAGGCGTTCTCCGTGACGGGAAAGCAGTGGACACTGTGTGGGGCTGAGCGCGCCAAGGGAGCCCCGAGTGCGTGGGCACAGGTGGACGCGCTGCCCTGGGCAGGACACACATGCTTGTTTCAACTGGAGGCCCCAGAGAGGAGCAACCCAGTGCCTGTTGGGTGTGTCTCACTGTCCCACCCTTGGCTCTGCAGGCCATTGGCCAGCAGNAGTGCGTGGGCACAGGTGGACGCGCTGCCCTGGGCAGGACACACATGCTTGTTTCAACTGGAGGCCCCAGAGAGGAGCAACCCAGTGCCTGTTGGGTGTGTCTCACTGTCCCACCCTTGGCTCTGCAGGCCATTGGCCAGCAGGGACCACACGATGAGGCCGTGAGGGGTTGGAGGGCCCATAAATCCTTCCAGGTCAGACTCAGCTGCAGGATGCTAGAGGTCAGAGCCTCACACGCTGACCCATAGGGGCGGGAGGCCTGGGAGAGTCTCCAGGCCAGTGAGAGGGGCAGGCTCCACAGGGGAACATGGCCTGCACCCAGGCTGTGAAAAGGCTCTAAATTTGGGGATAAGGAGCAGCAGATGGCTAACAGGGCAGCAGCCAGGACTCCCAGACGCCAGCTTCCCACGGGGGTGAGAGGAAGGAAAGTCTGGGCAAGGGGCCAGCAGCACCGCCACACCTCCGGCCACTCCCAGCTCTGCCCGTGGGGACCTTACTTGTGCCGGCTGAGCCCTTGGGCGTGAGGACGCTGGGGGCTGTGGGGCCTCAGCAGGCCTCGGCTGCCCCCAGACCAGGGGCTGTCGCCACACGACGCCGACTGGCCCCACCAGGAAGTTCGTGCTGCCCTGATGGCCACTCCTCCTTAGCCTTAAGGCTCACGTGTCAGCCATGTTCTTTGACATGCTCACAGCCCAGCACTTGAAACGGCTCCTCACAAAGCCGACGCCAGGGATCCTGTGTCAGCGGAGGGAGTGCTGACCAGGTGGACCCCTACCCCTGGTCTCCTTGGAACGGGGGCCAAGGGCACTGTGCAGCCTGAGGCTGGCTCTGCCCTGAGCTCCCGTGTGGCCCTGCTGGCTGCCGGCCACCCAGCACTGGGTTGGTGATAATGATAAAAAGGACAATGTCAGGAAAAGCCCGTCTGTCATTATTTGAGGAAATTGTTAAACTAACTCCTTTTAATGGGCAACGACAGGGAAGAATTATCCTTTTCATGACACTAAGCTCAAGCTTGCCCCTTGAGGGAACTGCCCTTCAGAGGAACATGAACTTGTCCTCCAGAAATGCCAAGGGTACTACTCTGTGTCCCTGGGGGTGGCAAAGCTGGGGGACCTCCGACGTGGGGGGCACGGAAGTGCCATCCCTCGAGCTGGGGGTGGGCTCATGGTCCAGCACCCCCGCGGGTCCGGCAGGGGCGGCCTCGNAGTGCGTGGGCACAGGTGGACGCGCTGCCCTGGGCAGGACACACATGCTTGTTTCAACTGGAGGCCCCAGAGAGGAGCAACCCAGTGCCTGTTGGGTGTGTCTCACTGTCCCACCCTTGGCTCTGCAGGCCATTGGCCAGCAGGGACCACACGATGAGGCCGTGAGGGGTTGGAGGGCCCATAAATCCTTCCAGGTCAGACTCAGCTGCAGGATGCTAGAGGTCAGAGCCTCACACGCTGACCCATAGGGGCGGGAGGCCTGGGAGAGTCTCCAGGCCAGTGAGAGGGGCAGGCTCCACAGGGGAACATGGCCTGCACCCAGGCTGTGAAAAGGCTCTAAATTTGGGGATAAGGAGCAGCAGATGGCTAACAGGGCAGCAGCCAGGACTCCCAGACGCCAGCTTCCCACGGGGGTGAGAGGAAGGAAAGTCTGGGCAAGGGGCCAGCAGCACCGCCACACCTCCGGCCACTCCCAGCTCTGCCCGTGGGGACCTTACTTGTGCCGGCTGAGCCCTTGGGCGTGAGGACGCTGGGGGCTGTGGGGCCTCAGCAGGCCTCGGCTGCCCCCAGACCAGGGGCTGTCGCCACACGACGCCGACTGGCCCCACCAGGAAGTTCGTGCTGCCCTGATGGCCACTCCTCCTTAGCCTTAAGGCTCACGTGTCAGCCATGTTCTTTGACATGCTCACAGCCCAGTACTTGAAACGGCTCCTCACAAAGCCGACGCCAGGGATCCTGTGTCAGCGGAGGGAGTGCTGACCAGGTGGACCCCCACCCCTGGTCTCCTTGGAACGGGGGCCAAGGGCACTGCGCAGCCTGAGGCTGGCTCTGCCCTGAGCTCCCGTGTGGCCCTGCTGGCTGCCGGCCACCCAGCACTAGGTTGGTGATAATGATAAAAAGGACAATGTCAGGAAAAGCCCGTCTGTCATTATTTGAGGAAATTGTTAAACTAACTCCTTTTAATGGGCAACGACAGGGAAGAATTATCCTTTTCATGACACTAAGCTCAAGCTTGCCCCTTGAGGGAACTGCCCTTCAGAGGAACATGAACTTGTCCTCCAGAAATGCCAAGGGTACTACTCTGTGTCCCTGGGGGTGGCAAAGCTGGGGGACCTCCAACGTGGGGGGCACGGAAGTGCCATCCCTCGAGCTGGGGGTGGGCTCATGGTCCAGCACCCCCGCAGGTCCAGCAGGGGCGGCCTCGGGCCGGCTTCTCCCCTGCCATGTCTTGACGGTCTCAAGCTCTTCTTTGCGGAACCCAACCCAAGTCATTCATGCCTGTGCGTCCTAGGCAGGCGAGGACGGTGGGTGCCCAAGAGGTGAGCAAGGATCAGGAGTGGTGGAGGGAGGGTGGAGAGACAAGTTTGTTCCAGGGGTGCTGCTGGCAGAGATGGGGGCACCCAAGAGCCTCTTGATGAAAGTGAAAGAGGAGAGTGAAGAAGGAGAGAGGGAGGGAAAGGGCAACGAGCTGCATCTGGACTCCCCCCCAGGACTTCTCGGCTCTGTGCTTTGATCTCCAAATTCACATTTCAACCTCCCCTTGGGGGAGGGAAGGAGGAAAGTTTTTTTCTGAATGTGCAACAAAGCCTCCATCCCCAGCGGGCTTTGCAGGTCAGCCCCCAGCCCCCCGCCCCAACCCAACATGGAGAATTCCTTAACACCCAATTTACATGGAATCATTTCAGATTATACTTAATCACCGAGAGCAGAACACCTATAATTTTGGGGAGGTTGCTCCTTCCCAGACATTTCTTAAAGCTTCATACTTTCTCCGTCTTATCAACCCCCGCCTGCCCCAATCCTATTTGAACAAGACAGAACAGTTTCCAAAGCATTTCGTAATGTTTCTCTCGATCTACATAGAACAAAGTGAGAGGACTCCGTCCCCCACCTGCCATTCCCAGGGCACCTCTTGACCTTCATGCCTCTCACTGAGCGTCGTTGGGGAGGGGCTGGCTATTTCTCTCGAGGCTGCACTTGCCGCTCCTCACTCTCACCTCTTACCTCTTTCTTTCTCACCTTTTCACCTCTTTCTCCCATTTTGGTGAACTGGCATCTCCTCCAGGAAACATCTCACCCTGAATGACNCCTCTCACTGAGCGTCGTTGGGGAGGGGCTGGCTATTTCTCTCGAGGCTGCACTTGCCGCTCCTCACTCTCACCTCTTACCTCTTTCTTTCTCACCTTTTCACCTCTTTCTCCCATTTTGGTGAACTGGCATCTCCTCCAGGAAACATCTCACCCTGAATGACCTGAACCACACCTGGGGGCATTTTGGCTCCAACCACGACTCCATTGGAAAGGGCTGCGGACCTCCCACTGTGGCCTGGCTGTGCCCGTCGTCCTGCTGAAGGTCATCTGACTCAGACCCGGCACCCCGTGTGGAGACGGTCACCATGCTGGAGACTCAGACCCATTGCCCATTGGTGCTCCAGCAGGGCCAGCAGGCCTCCTAGCTCTTGGCTTCCTCTCTTCCTTCTCCAATCAAGACTCATGGAAATCAAGTGCAATTCTTAAGCAATTTTATGATGAATTCCCCAGATTTTTTTTTAATCAAAGGTAGAATTAAAAACAAGAGAAGCCAGATTTTTAAAAAAAAAAAACCTTCCTTAAAATGAATGTCCAGAAGACGCCTGACTTTTTACCCTAAATCATTAAACACTTCTTCTTTTAAAGAGACACATATTTGATTCAAGTAGTCTAAAATATAATGACCCCCCAAGAGTCAGTTATTGGAAAAAAAGAAATATGTGGGGTTTTGCACAACAGGGCTAGCAGAACACTCTGGACCCTGCATACTTCGACTTGAGCACATGTTCTCCCAAAGAAGACACACAAATGGCCAACAAACACACAAAAAAGATGCTCCACATCACCGATCATTAGGGAACTACCAAGCAGAACCATGAAGCACCACCTTACACCTGTGAAAATGGCTGCAAAAACAAAAAATGAAACCAGAAAACAGTAACTAACGACGAGGATGTAGAGAAATTGGAACTCTCTTATATTGCTGGTGGGAATATAAAACGCTGCGGCTGCCATTCTTCAAAATGATGACCATGTAACGATCCTGCAATCCTACTCCTGGGTATACACCCCAGAGAATCAGGAACAGGGACTGAAATACACACGTAGGGCAATGTTCACAGTAGCATTAGTCACAAAAGCCAAAAGGTGGAAATAACCCAGTGGCCCTCAAAACGATGAAGGGACACACAAAATGTGGTATATGTGGAATGTTATTTAGTAACAAAAAGGCATGAAATTGTGACAGACACAGGCACTGCCACCAGCCTACACTGCCTGAAAGTAGAACGGGAACAAAACAATAAAAACAGGACCAAAAAAAAAAAAAAAA
>SJYX01009567.1:275457-288097 GCA_006410675.1 Oreotragus oreotragus | reverse complement strand
CACCCCACCCGCCCTGCTCCTTCCCCACACTGCTAGCTCGCAGCCACAAACCTGCTACTTCAATGCCATAATTCTTTCAAGAATGTTGCAAAATTGCAATCACATTGTGTGTACCCTTTAGCAATTGGGTGATTCCCTGGAGATTCGTTCCCTTTTTTTTTTTGGCTGAAAAATACTCCACAGCTTAACCCTCTAGAGGACACCTGGGCTGTTTCCAGTTTGAAGCTGCTACTATTATTCTGCTGCAAACACTCATGTAGGGGCTTTTGTGTGAACAGAAGTCTTCGTTTCTCTGGGATGAACGCCCAGGAGTGTGACTGCGGGTCGTACAGTCGTTTCACGTTTTAAGAAACCGTTTCCCTGAGCGGCTGCACCACTTGCATCCCCACAGCAGCACATGTGACCAGTTTCCCCGCGTCCTCACCACATGTGGCCAGTTTCCCCGCATCCTCACCACGTGTGGCCAGTTCCCCCACGTCCTCACCGTGTGTTTTGGTCTAGCTTTTCCGAAAGGCGTGTGCGGTGACTAGCACTTATAACACGCATTCCCAATGGCTCGTGAGGCTGAACCTCCTTCCGGGGGCTTATTTCTCACCTGCCTGACCCTCCAGAGAAGTCTTATTAGGACAAAACACACTTGGCCATAGGTGTGTATTCTTTTTACATATTACTGAATTCTGTGAACCTTTTATGTATTTCTCCTAAAAGCACATACTAAACACAGTTACAAATCAGAATAGCTCTTGAATGAGCAGCCTGCCCAGTGCGAGGCTGCAGGACTGATGTGACCAAGGCATATATTTTTAACTGTCTATTCCATCTGTTTTCTGGTATCGTTGACACTGGCTTGCATTTGATGGCTGAACAGAAAAGGTTTTGAAGAAAAAAGGAAACATGTGGATCAAAGCTGTGAGATAGAAACCCTCTGTTTCAAAAGTATTCCCAAACATGAAGATGAAGAGGCTTAACTTCTGTATAAACACCCAGGCCCCGGCCCCACACTGCTGTGTCATGAACAGCTGCTGGGGGTGGAGGGTCAGCCTAGCACAGCCCAGCCCACGCTGAGAGACACACTTCTAGCCAGACCGTGGGCAGGTGGACATGGCCTTGCTGGGACATGAGCTGACTCACGCTATTTCCGCAGTGAACACCTGAGCCCCCTTCCCAAACCTCCCCTTCCACTCTCTGCCTCTGAGGAAGGCTGAACCACTTCTCACAGGAAGCAGGGCTAGGAGGACATGAAATGAAGCTGGAGCTTCAGGGGCTGGCTGTTCTTTGAGGCTTTAATCAATGTGAGTGTTGGTTTACAAAGAACGAAAGGATATTTTGTTTGCCTTGTGAAAGTGAAAAGTGAAAGTCGGACATTCAGTCGTGTCCGACTCTTTGTGACTCCCATGGACTGTAGCCCGCCAGGCTCCTCTGTCGATGGGGTTTCCCAGGCAAGAATACTGGAATGGGTTGCCACTTCCTTCTCAAGGGGATCTCCCGGACCCAGGGATTGAACCCAGGTCTCCTACACTGGCAGATTCTTTACCATTTGACCTACCAGGGCAGTCCTTTGTTTGCGTTAACACTTTTAAAAAGAATGCTGGCCTGGGCCACAGGGCAGACAAAGGCAAACCATAAAAAGAGGCGTTTGCAGCAGGGCGCCGAGCTCCTCTCCTGTGCTGCCTGCCCTGCCTTCATGCCAGACTGCTGTGGACACCACGCCAGCAGAGGGCCTGTACACAGTCAGTGCTCAGTAGGCACAGGCTGAACGAACACAAAGAGTGGGAGACTGAGAAAACGCTTCAAGAAATGATGGTCAAAATTTTTCCAAATTTGATGCAGGCTATAAAACCACAGATCCCAGAGATTCAACAAAGCCTCATTAGAGTCAACCTTTTTTTAAAAAAAAAAAACTTAAGTTTGTACATCATAACCAAAGTGCTGAAAAGTAATATTAAAGAAAAAATTTTTAAAGCAGTCAAGAGAAAAACACCCATTACACAGAGAGGCATAAGGAAGGCAGCAGACTTCTTGGCAGAAGCTATGGAAACCAGACAAGGGGGAGGGATCTTTTTTAAAAAATATTTTATTTGTATTTATTTGGCTGAGCCTGGTTTTAGATGTGGCATGCATAATCTTCAATCTTTGTTGTGTCGTGCAGGATCTTTTTTTAAGTTGCAACATGCAAACTCTTAGCTGTGGCATGCGGGATCTAGTTCCCTGACCAGGGACCAAAACCAGGCCCCCTGCATTGGGAGTACGGAGTCTTAGCCACTGGACCACCAGGGAAGGGCCAGGGAGAGGCATCTTTAATGAAAGAAAGGACCTCAACCTAGAGTTCATTAGCCAGCTACTATACCTTCCAAAAATTAAAGTAAAAGATACTTTTTCAGAAAAACAAAAGCCAAAATAATTCATCACAAGAAGAGTTAAGTTACCAAAAAAGATGAAGGAAGCCCTTTGGGGAAAAGACGATCTTACCGATAGCAAGGAATGGTAAGTAGCAGTGATGGGAAACGTGTAAAAGCAGAAGACATTTTGCCATGTGTAACCTCTTTATAAGATAGTTCATTTTGGTAGAAATAAAAACAAATAGCGTGGGGTTTACAGCATAAACTGCGTGACAGGATGTGATCCTGTAATCTTATGCTCCACGTGAGATTCTGCCATCTATTTGCGGTAGAGTGTAAGGGGTAAGGTACACACTGCACACGGCCCTAGCCGACCACTGAAAACCAGTGAGACAGAGGTGTAGCTGATAAAGCAAGGGCACAGGTAAAGGGGGATCCTAGAGCAAAACACAGAGGAGAGGAAACCAGGAGGAGAGAGGCTCGAGGCAAAACACAAACCAGAAGATGAAGACCGATTACATACAATACAGAAGGAACACAGTAATAAAAAGCAAAAGTCAGTAAAATAGGAAAAAAAAGAAAAAGGGGGAAGGGACTGGCATGTGGCCGAGTTAGGAGGGGTGCCATTGCAAGGTGGCTTGGCTTGGCTGTTACTGGGATCAGTACCCACAGGCAAGCTCTTACGGAGGAACTGAAGTTTTAAATTTATTTTAAAAAATTAATTATTCTTACTTATTTGGCTGAGCTGGGTCTTAGTTGCGGCTCATGGGATCTTTGGCTGCATGTGGGATCTGGCTCCCCAACCAGGGATCAAACCTGGGTTCCCTGCATTGGGAGCATTGAGTTTTCACCACTGGACCATCAGGGAAGTCCCAGAAACTGAATTTTTTAAACTTCACTAACCTCAGTTCTTCATGGAAATGAGAACTGATACTGCAAACCCACATAACAAACCAGACAACAAGCTTGAATAGGAAGTTGTAAATTGAGCCCAGGACCTGCACCTTGAATTCTGAGAGGAAGACAGCCCACCCTCCCCACCCACTGTCCTCACAGTGTTGCTGGAGGGTCCCTCCCGCAAGGCCTCTCAGAACCACGGCCTGAAGATGAAAAATAAGGGGTGGGAGGAAATGTAAAGCATAAAATTTTATTAACTACATTTATGAAATTAGTTCCTAATTTATGTTTATCAAAAGTTTAAAGATTACTAAAATATAAACAAAAATTAGATTTCATTAAGAACTAATTGCCTTATGAATCCAATCCTCAAAATACTTAAAGTGGGTACATTTAGGAATGGAGGCAGAGCTTTAATATTTTAAGTTAGATTAACTATTTTCCTTATTTCATACTCCCAAATGCTTCTTGTCATCAATGCATGTGGGATCTGGCTCCCCAACCAGGGATCAAACCTGGGTTCCCTGCATTGGGAGCATTGAGTTTTCACCACTGGACCATCAGGGAAGTCCCAGAAACTGAATTTTTTAAACTTCACTAACCTCAGTTCTTCATGGAAATGAGAACTGATACTGCAAACCCACATAACAAACCAGACAACAAGCTTGAATAGGAAGTTGTAAATTGAGCCCAGGACCTGCACCTTGAATTCTGAGAGGAAGACAGCCCACCCTCCCCACCCACTGTCCTCACAGTGTTGCTGGAGGGTCCCTCCCGCAAGGCCTCTCAGAACCACGGCCTGAAGATGAAAAATAAGGGGTGGGAGGAAATGTAAAGCATAAAATTTTATTAACTACATTTATGAAATTAGTTCCTAATTTATGTTTATCAAAAGTTTAAAGATTACTAAAATATAAACAAAAATTAGATTTCATTAAGAACTAATTGCCTTATGGATCCAATCCTCAAAATACTTAAAGTGGGTACATTTAGGAATGGAGGCAGAGCTTTAATATTTTAAGTTAGATTAACTATTTTCCTTATTTCATACTCCCAAATGCTTCTTGTCATCAAAAATCTTTTCTAAATCATGACTTACAGATCAACATGTACCTGGGCAACAATCACCACTAGGAAACAGGGTCATTCAAACACCCTCCTAGCTCCCGAGAGGCACACCTGTGTTTACTCATCAAGAGCGGTATGTATCAGGTGTAACTGGGGTGTGGGGCAGCCACGCTCCACGAAACCTAAACACACAGACGTGTGTTGTCCACGTGTGGTAGTCACATCAACATGGGGCAGATGCAGAAGAACACCGCTCCGTCACTGTGATTTTTAACCTGAGAAACTTCTCCGGACGGTAGGAGGTGAGGTGCCCTCATCGCCTCTGTCTCTCAAATCTCCCGGGCACTGGGCCAGGTCCATCTTCAGCAGGGCTCTTGTAGCCTCTCCCCAGCCCCCCAGCCACGCTCTCCCGCTCCCCATTCACCCCAAGAGATGGGTGCCTGGCCTGCAACACGCCCCCTCCCCAGGCTCCATCAGGGCCAGGCGTGGACACAGAGGCCCCCAAGCCCACCTGCAAACCGATCCCCAGGCACTGCAGGCCAGAAGGCTCCCCAGCTCTCACGCTGTGAGGCAGAGCTGGACCATGGAGTCCGGCCACCAGACTCCGTCCTGTGTGACTAAGTGAAGCCCCCATCTGCACCCACTTCTTCCAGCCTCTGCTGGGTACACAGACGGTGCCCACTGTGTGTGAGGTGCAGTGAAGACCGAGCCAAAGTGAGGCGGCGCCTACTGGGCTTTAGGTGCTGACCGCAGATCCACCCACCTCCCAGCCTCATGCAGCGTGAGCTCCTTGCTGGCCCCTTCAAACAGCTGTGCCCTCTCTGCAGCGCTGGTGCCGTTCCCGGGCACACACTCAGCCGACCAAGTCAGTGCCTCTCTGTGGACAGAGGGCACAGTGGCCACCCCCACAGGGCGGGATGAGGCTGCACTGAGCAGAGGGGAGATGACGGCCCTGGTGTCACCTGAAGATGGAGACTGGTCCACAGTGCCTGCCTCCCGCCTCATGTTTCCACCAGGCAGGGTGGGCAAAGGCCAGGTCACGAGGACTCCTCCTGAGCCCCCTGGAGACTCACATCCAGGATGTAGGAAGTCCTGCCACCGCCCTGTCCCACGACCACAGGGAAGGACCCACCCATGAGTGCTGGAAAAGCTCTGGGCCGCCCTGAACCTCTGCAGGGTGCTCCCTGCCTCCTTCCCACCTTCACCCTCAGTGCCTCCATATTCCTGAGAATACAGAGCTTCCCACCTCTGCCCATCACAGGTGACCCCTCAGGGAGGGGCCCGGACCAAACACAGTGTCTTCCCTGAGCCCACTAACTCCTGTCCCAGAGTGGATCCCCGCTCCAAAATGCTCCACAGATGGGTGGGGAAATGCCCGATGCGCCATCTCAGAAGCTCTGCAGAGAATATGCAGCTGCACAATTCATGGGCGCGGCCACCCTCATAATCAAATGGCTTTCTTGTAAATGGCCTTAAAGAAGTAATGACCAAGGACAAACGTATACTTAGCATTCATTTCATTCTTTCCAAACAAACTATATGATATAATCAACAAAACCACCAACTGGCAACTACAAATCAAGATTTTTGTAGGTCATGACTTTTATAAAACCCGGCCTCACAGCAACAATCTTTCTCAAGCTGGTTTTGTCTAGTGCAGCAGGGCTGCTCTGAATCCCTGGTCTCTCTGCAGACCTGTGATGTGGGGCGGGAGGAGGCACAGCTGCTCCACTGCTGGGAGCAAAGCTTCTCCTTCGTTGGAACAGAGTATCCAGTGCACTTAACACAAGCTTAGCGAGAAAAGCCCTAATCTCAAACTTTATAAAAGCACAAGACAATGTGTTTCAATTAAGATTAAGATAAACTGGAAGATTAGGATAAGTTTTACTGTATTGCAGGCGGTAGAGACTCAGTCTGCAATGCGGGAGACCTGGGTTCGATCCCTGGGTTGGGAAGATCCCCTGGAGAAGGGAAAGGCTACCCACTCCAGTATTCTGGCCTGGAGAATTCCATGGACTGTATAGTCCATGGGGTCGCAAAGAGCTGGACATGAACGAATGACTTTCACTTCACAAGATAAACTGACAGAATCTATATTTTCCCCAAATTCCTTATATATCCTTAGATTTCAAGGTCTTTGAACTTACATGTTGTAGTTCAGTTGCTCAGTTGTGTCCAACTCTTTGCGACCCCATGGCCTGCAGCATGCTAGGATTCCCTGTCCTTCACCATCTCCTGGACCTTGCTCAAATTCATGTCCATTGAGTCGGTGATCTCATCCAACCATCTCATCCTCTGTTGCCCCCTTCTCCTCCTGCCTTCAATCCTTTCCAGCATCAGGGTCTTTTCCAATGAGTCAGCTCTTTGCATCAGGTGGCCAGAGTATTGGAACTTCAGCTTCAGTCCTTCCAATGAATATTCAGTGTTGATTTCCTTTACGATGAAATGGTTTGATCTCCTTGCAGTCCAAGGGACTCTCAAGAGTCTTTTCCAACACCGCAATTTGAAAGCATCAATTCTTCGATGCTTAGCCTTCTTTATGGTCCAACTGTCACATCAATACATGACTACTGGAAAGACCATAGCTTTGACTATGCAGGCCTTTGTTGGTAGTGCTGTCTCTGCTTTTTAATATTCTGTCTAGGTTTGTCATAGCTTTTCTTCCAAGGAATAAGCATCTTTTAACGTCATGGTTGCAGTCACTGCAGTGATTCTGGAGCCAGGGAAAATAAAATCTGTCACTGTTTCTACTTTCTCTATCTATTTGCCATGAAGTGATGGGACCAGATGCCATGATCTTAGTTTTTTGAATGTTGAGTTTTAAGCCAGCTTCTTCACTCTCTTCTTTCACCCTCATCAAGAGGCTTTTTAGTTCCTCTTTGCTTTCTGTCATTAGAGTGGTATCACTGCATATTTGAGGTTATTGATATTTTTCCTGGCAATCTTGATTCTGGCTTGTGATTCATATAGCCTGGCATTTCACATGGTGTACTCTGCATATAAGTTAAATAAGCAGGGTGACAGTATACAGCCTTGATGTACTCCTTTCCCAATTCTGAACCAGTCCATTGTTCCATGTCTGGTTCTAACTGTTGCTTCTTGACCTGTATACAGGTTTCTCAGGAGGCAGGTAAGGTGGTCTGATATTCTCACCTCTAAGAATTTTCCACAGTTTGTTGTGATCCACACAGTCAAAGGCTTTGGCGTAGTCAATGATGCAAAAGTAGATGTTTTCTGTAATTTCCTTGCTTTTTCTATTATCCAACGGATGTTGGCAATTTCGACCTTTGGTTCCTCTGTCTTTTCTAAACCCAGCTTGTACCTCTGGAAGTTCTCCATTCACAAACTGTTGAAGACTAGCTTGAGGAATTTTGAGCATTACCTTGCTAGCATGTGAAATGAGCACAAATATACAGTAGTTTGAACTTCTCTGGTATTCCCTTTCTTTGAGATTGGAATGAAAACTGACCTTTTCCAGTGAGAACCGCCAAAAGTAACTTCACATGTAAACCAATCACAAAAAAGTGGGAGGAACAATATATCTAAAAGTATCTCACTCTCTACAATGTCAACACTGGTTACAAAATTCTTCTCACAAAATTCTTTCAATGCAAAAGAATTTCTCAGTGTTTGGAAACTGTGTGTCATTTCCAGTTACGTGAAAATCAACTCTGATGTCTCCAGACCTGGACCAGTTCTTAGACTTAGGCCCACCAGCTGAGGGAGAGGCCCCACCCATGAGGACACACCTTCGATGCCAAGGGTGATGCACTCAGGATGCAGGATGTAAGGTTAGGAGGCAACACTGATCACGTGAGGCAGCTGGACACAGGACACCGGCCCAATCACACCACTGGAGCAAGGGTCCATGGGTCAGTGATAACCTGAGCTCATGCGCACACAGGCCCTACTGGCAACCACTTCCGGGTTCCTGAAGGTGCAACCAGAGAGCGCAGGCTCAGTGCCTGGCCGAGCCCTCACGTGGGTTCCCTGGAGTGTGACTAGGGGCGCGTGTAAGAGAAGGGCCAGGTGAGTGGAAGCTGAACACCACATCACATTCTGAGGAAAAGGCAGAGGTTGGGCCATCCTGGAGGCTTGCAGGATGGGGGTGCTGGTCCCCACACACCCCTGCAGAGGCACCCGTCTCGCTCACATGCTGCATCAGCGAGTGGGCACTAGGGACCCTCTCTGCTGTCTTCACTTCATTCCGCACTGGCCACCCTGTTGAGGACATCTGTGGCACCTGGTGAGCAAGACGTTCGGGTCCAGAGCTCTGGGCACCACGTCTCCCTCTCTGAGGTGAGGGTCCATGGAGAGAGAGGCACAGGACTGGGCAGGCCTCCCTGGTCCTCTTGGGGTCCTGTTTACCCCTGACCTTGTTGAGAGTGGGGTCTGGAGAAACACAGGCCTGCTGTCTGGCTCTCAGGCTGCAGAGCCCTGGAGGAAGTTGGTGGTGGTCAACAAGGAGACCGGCAGCCCCAACGGGGCTGTCATAGCATAAACCCCAGACCCTTGTGACACAGAGCTGTGGGCCAGTCAACGTGATGTGGCTGGGGCACACGGTCACGCTGCCCACCAGCAGCTGGGCACTCTCAGACCACACTGAAGCATAAGGTCGAGTGGCCCTACAGCTATGCAGACGAGGGTGGAGGTCCCAGGTCACCCATCTGTGGCTCTAACCTCTTCCTCAGCTGGACCCACGGATAGAGCAGGTCTGCAGGCAGGCTAGTGTCATACGCTGGCACAACCCAAAATGGGACTGATACTGCAGCCTGGTCCCGTTCAGACAGCTCCAAGGCCCCAAAAGCCTGGAATGTCCACCTGTGGGAACGGGGGAGGTGGCTAGGGCAAGGACACATACAAACCCACAGGCCCTGGTCAGCATGCAGGGGAGTTTTCTGGGAAGAGCAGACCTCTGAGACACTGCAGATGGACCTGGGAGCACTGGGAGCAGCTTCTGGTAGGCAGTGCTGGCTGCTGAGCCAGAGTAGAGGATGTGGGTTCCTTTCCAAAGGCTGCTCTAGCTACCACCACCCCTAACCTCTTGGTCACAGAACAGACTCTGGGCCACGAGGAACCGGCCCACGGATTCCAGCAGCCCTGGTGAGTTGGCGACACCAGCCCCCAGGCCACACACTGGTTCCCTTGCTGCTACCTTGGCCGAAGGGCCATTTGTCAATAAAGGAGCAGCTGGGCACTTTCGAGCCTCCCTCAAGTCCAGCCTTCTGGAAACGTTCAGCCTGAGAAGCAGTGGTGTGGACTCTCAAGACATAGCTGACAGACATTTTTATCTTCTTACAGGCATATTTCAAGGACATGTTTACATTAACAATGTTTAAATGTAAGCAATATGAGTGTAATCACAATTTAGGGAATAAGAATCCTCAACATCAAACATAAGGTTGTGAAAATCACCTCTTCCATGAAAAGACAACGAAAGCTCTCGGGAGGAGCGTGCAGGTGTGTTCACAGGACAGCCGAGTCCTGGAGTCCTAGTCACGTGTGTGGGGCTAGGCCGTGGGACACAGCAGGAGGGGTACATTTCCTTGTTGCTCTTGTTCAGTCACTCAGTGGTGTCTGACCCTTTGCGAACTAATGGACTACAGCGTGCCAGGCTTCCCTGTCCTTCACCATCTCCTGGACCTTATTCAAATTCATGTACATCGAGTTGGTGATGCCATCCAACCATCTCATCCTCTGTCGTCCCCTTCTCCTCCTGCCTTCAATCCTTCCCAGCATCAGGGTTTTTTTCAGTGAGTCACTTCTTCGCATCAGGCAGCCAAAGTATTGGAGCTTCAGCTTCAGCATCAGTCCTTCCAATGAATATTTACGGTTGATTTCCTTCAGGACTGACTGGTTTGTTCTCCTTGCAGTCCAAGGGACTCTCAAGAGTCTTCTCCAACACCTCAGTTCAAAAGCATCCATTCTTTGGTGCTCAGCCTTATTTATCGCCCAACTCTCACATCCATACATGACTACTGGAAAAACCATAGCTTTGACTATACAGATCTTTGTTTCTTAGAAGGAGAAAATCAGCAGATTAAATTCAGAGCTCCAAAATTAGGGGCTATTGGAAGAGAAAGAATTCATCTTGGATGAAAAAATATTCTTCAAACTCCTTGAGAAACCATCTGAAGGAAGTGTGTTTTTGAACCTTTGTCGTAACTCAGTACACGTTTCATGGGATGCATGCTCTGAGTCCTGAGCCGTGTCCCAGGAACCAGATCTCGCCTTCATGAAGGCCAAGTGGCAACAGTCAGACCTCAAATATAGCACCTGGAGCCCGTGGGAAACGCATAGTCTCGGGCCTCACAGACAGCCGGGGTCAGATCTCAGGGGCTTGTGCACTCATGACCTGCAGACACTGTGGAATGCACAGCGCAGGGAGACAGAAGTGAGCAAAACCCAGGGGCCATTCCTCGGCAGCCAGGCACAAGCCCCCTAAGACAGTCTGGACCTTCTCCTTCCCGCTTTCAAAACCAGGGATTCAAAGATGTGTTTACTAAAACTTCAGCATAGATATCTGAGCAGTGAGTCCTGTGGTCAGACACCCTGGACCCTGAGCCTCAAGGGGGTGAGTGACCCATGGGCCTGAGATGTCCTTCCAAGTTTAAGTGGGTGGGAGATGCTCCCCTACACGGGGCTCCTGTGGGGGGATGTGAGCCTCCCTGCCCTGGAGGACGGGTCCTGGCAAGCCTCATCATGGGGGCCAATGAGGAAGCCATTCTAAAGATAAGAGTGTAGTCTGAGCTTATGCAGATAATAAGATTTTTTAAAACTGATACTCCCTACAGCTCTCTATCTATTTTCATGTCCAAGGCACACAGCTTCTAAAAATGCTGATAAAAATGAACCAAACCAAAAAATAAATTTAAAAATCCTTCAGACCCATTTGAAAGTAACAAGTGCTACTCAAAACAGGAAGCACATTTTTCTTGAAAGGAAAACAACCTTGAGTGTGTGGACACACCAGGCACACATCTTTCTCCAAGAGGGCAGTCTGGCTACAAACTAACTCTCTCAGTCCTAAGGAAGAATACTAATCTAAAAAAATTATAATGGCATTTCTACCAAAAGTTGTAGAGACATGCATAAACATCCATACTCACACTTTTCGGGTGTTGCAAAGCGGCTTCGTGTTGCAGCCTCACTCTCTGAGGCATCATCACGTCGTCCTGCAGGAGAAAACACACTTGAAACTCCAGGAAGCAACTCTGACAAACAAGCAAGAAGACAGACAGCCCGACGGCAAAGCAGCAAAAACCACTACAATACTGTAAAGTAGTTAGCCTCCAATTAAAATAAAGAAAAAAGAAAAAAAAGAATTGTGCAAGTGGGGAAGGAAGTTTAAAAGGGAGGGGATATATGTATACCTATGGCTGATTCATGTTGATATATGGCAGAAACCCACACAATACTGTAAAGCCATTATCCTTCAATTAAAAATAAATAAATTTAAATAAAAAAAGAAAACTCCAGGAAGCAACTGTGACAAACAAGCAAGAAGACAAGACAGCCTGATGGCAAAGCAGGCAGGAGACCAGAGCAGGCAGTGCAGACACTGCCCAGTGACCCATTACCCTATCAGTCATCCGGGAAACTCAACTGCCCAGGATGCAGTGGAGCACGAGTGAGAAGCTGGACGATTCCAGTAAGAACCACACAGCTGGCAGGAATGAGGGTCTGCGCAAGACAGTGGGGCATGTCCCGCTAGATGGAGACTCTGATCCCTGAGAGCCAGGGATTTACCCCATGGGCAGAAAAAGGCTTACACATACGCACCAGAGAGATGTAGAGAAACGTTCACCACAGTGTTGTTCAAAATGGGGAACAGCTTGATGTTCACAGAGACCAGCAAAGGTAAGCAAATCGTGTGCATCTCTATAGTCAAATCCCATTGTGGTCTGAGAGTGAACGACAGCTACACACACATAAGTGAATTTCACAGATATAATGCCGAGGGAAAGAGGCGAGACAAGAGAATATATATAGTATTACTCCATTTATTTAAAACCAAAAATCAAGCAAAATTAACCTGATTGTTTAAGATACACACATACATATAATATGAACTACCATAAAGAAAGCAAGAAAATTAAAATCCCAAAGTCAGAATAGTGGTGACTTTGTAGCGAGGGGATCAGGGTATAACTCTTAAGTATTAGCAATGCAGTTAGTTGCTGGGAGGTAAATACATGTGTATTTACTTCCTAATTAATCTTTAAAGTGTAGATGTATGTTCTGTGTATTTTTCTATAGGTATGTTTCATCTCACAATTTTAAAACTGCCTTAAAATTGATAAAAATTCAAATATGGTACCAATATGCCCAATAGA
>SJYX01009567.1:234018-261456 GCA_006410675.1 Oreotragus oreotragus | reverse complement strand
ACTCAAACACCCCAATGTCCAAACAGCAGAATGGATAGACTGGGCATATTCATATCATGGAATACTACATAGCAATGAAAAGGAGTGGCTCCAGTTCCACAAAATAATGTGAACTAGTCTCCAAAATGTAATGCTGTGTGAGACAAGGCAGGCACAGAACCCACGAGGAATCGCATAAAGGTCAAAATGGCTAACTTAGGGTGCTAGTATCCCAGCTGATTGTGGAGAAGAGGAGGGGAATTACTGACAAGGAACAGGAGGGCATGGGTGACACCGGCCATGTTCCTTTCCCGGGCTGGGCCACTGGCTGCCCTGGAGTGTTCACTTCCTCAAGACTCAACAGACTGGGCACTTAAGATCTGTGCTGTGTTTACATGTTAAACAGAAATAAGCAAAGTCAATTTCAAGTGGGGTTTACATCAAAATAGAAAAGGTTAAAAAAAAAGCATCTGGAACATTAAAGAATAACTTCAGGGCCTTCAAGTAAGAGAAAATAACCCATGAAGAAGACAAAAAGCGTCAACCATAAAGGAAAAGGTCACTGAATTCTATTCGTCAATAGACAGCTCTCAGAGAGTGAGAAGACGAGCCACAGAGAGGGAGAAGCCAGACACGGAAGATCATACACGATTCCACTTATAAAACCTTTCAAAACAGGCAGGGCAATATTTAGCTCTGGGGAGGACGGAGAAGGTAACTGAAAGGGCAAGAAAGGTGCTACTGAGGTGGCTATTTTCTGTGCTAGTTCAGAAATATTTGCCACATGATAATTTACTGAGCTGTGCATTTGCAGTTTATGCTTCTCTCTCTGTGTGTTTTTTTTCCCCATGATGTACATGATGAAACAAAGAAAAATCTGAACACGACAAGAACTGTCACCAGAACCATTCCTATTTGACATTGCATGGGGGTGACCCAGCCAGGACAGTCGGCCAAGCACAAAGAAGAAAAACACGTGGACCAGAGAGAAAGAGGCAGAGTCTGTGCTCACAGATACCGTGGTCACTAAACAGTGAGTTCTTAATCAAAAAAAACCAAAGGCAAAACAAAACCAACTAAAACAAATAAGGTAATCCATTAATAGTATGTTTATAGCAATAAAACCAGGAGATGAACCATTTTTGTTAGCACCAAAACACATAAAATACTTGGGAAGTATTTTGTTAAATTTATGTAAGACCTGTATATCGAAAACTACAAAATATTTCTGAGAGAAACAAGAAGGCCCAAATAAATCGGCAGATATACCACGTTTATAGATTAGAGGATTCAATATTAAGATTCCCAAACAGAACTGTATATTCAGTGCAATTTCAATAAAAAATCCAAGCAGACTGGACAAGCTGATTCTAAAATTTTGCAGAAATCCCAAAAGAGCTCAAGAGACTTGAAACAATTTTGAAAAGGAAGAACAAAGTTGGAGGATTTACAATACCTGATTTTTTTTTCAATAAAATGACACTGTAGCTTTATCACTATAGCTGCTACAGGGTTGAAAGAGACGCATGTACTCCAATATTCATTGCAGCACTTTTTACAATTGCTAGGACATGGAAGCAACCTAGATTCCGCTGTCCTTCGGATTCTCCAGCATGATCACTAAGCGCCCAAATAAATGTTCAACATATTTAGTCATCAGGGAAACGCAAGCTAAAACAACGAGACAGAAACACATGTACACTACATGGGCTCAAATTTAAAATACAGACAATGCCAAGTGTTGGAAGAACACGAAACTACTGGAAGTCTCACAAACTGCTAGTGGAAGTGTAAAAAGATTCAGTCTCTTTGTAAGATAGTTTTGAAGTTCCTCACAAAGTTACATGTACATGTATTGTATCATCTAGCAATCTATCTCTAGATATTTACCCATGAGAAACGAACACATATTTTCATGATAAGACCTGTACACAAACTTTCATAGCATCTTTACTCATAATAGCCAAATACAGGAAGCCACCTAAATGTCCATCAACGGATGACTATGTAGATAAACAATTTGTGGTTTATCCATCCATTAGGATATACTAGTCAGCAATAAAAGGACTGAATTATTGGTAATAAGAAACAATATTGATAAATCTCAAAAACATATGCTGAGCCAACAAAGGCTAACCACAAGAATACATATTGTATGATTCCATTCAGATGAAGTTCTAAAAGGGGGAAAAAAACCTAATGTACTGAAAGAACAGATAATATAATTAGATCACTAACCTAAAGAAATCACATTTGCGGTTGCTTCAAGGCATGGGAGAATGACTGCAGAGAGGCATGAGGAAACTTTTTATGGCAATGGAAACATTTTAAATCTGATTAAGTTGGCTTTTATATGTGTGCACACATTTGTCAGACTCATGGAATGTAGACTTAAATGAGTGTACTTTATAGTATGTAAGTACTATTCCAGTAATACTGATTCTTAAGGTGAGTGAGTGAAAGTCGCTCAGTCATGTCCAGCTCTTTGTGACCCCATGGACTATATAGTTCATGGCATTCTCTAGGCCAGGATATTAGAGTGGGTAGCCTTTCCTTTCTCCAGGGGATATTCCCAACCCAGGGATCTAAACCTAGGTCTCCCACATTGCAGGCCAATTCTTTACCAGCTGGGCCACAAGGGAAGCCCTTCTAGAGTATAATGTCTAACAAAGTACACTCAGCATTGGGCTTCCGGTGCAAGACGGTGGAGTGGAAGGATGAGCGCTCACCTCCTGTGACAGCATGGAGACTGCAACTATCCAATGCACAACCATCGACAGGAGGCTGCTGGAGCCCACCAAAAAGCGCACTCAGTGTTTAGGGAACAATTAATCGGAGTTCATTCCATGACGCTTTTTGAAAATATTATAATTCTGGGCTTATTGCACAAGCTCCACAGCAGGAATCCCAGAAATGCTCAGGATTATATATTACACAATATCATCATCCTCTGAACATACTATTTTCACCATTCTAAGTTCCCTTCTAGTCTCTATCTATATGCATATATAATTTTTCAACAGCTATAATTATAGCATAAGAAAAACACAAAAATAACTTAGAATCAAACATGCAATTTTACTATATACACAAAAATTCAAGTTGTGCATTTCCCTCTGCTGACAGTGCTCCCAGCAGAACCCAAAACCTAGATGCTGCCAATGCCCCTGACCCTGCTTCTTGCTCTGTCCTGGGTGGGTGGAGGAAGGAATTCCCTTTAATTGGGAGAAAAGACAAGAATCCCCTCCGACCAGCAAGAGACTGGCAGGAAGGCAGGCAGAGGGAGTCTCAAGGGGGAGGGCACGCCTGGCACTGTCCGTGGTCCTGGTCCACCCAGAGCGCACGCACACAGAGCAGACCGCGCCATCTCTGGGGTGGAATCCACACCATCTTTCCTTACAACTCTGCCACTTCTCCGCAAGTCCACCCTGAGGGTAGGCTCTGCAGGGCAGGAGCTTGGAATTTAGTGCCCACCGGGCCCAGGACACTACTGCAGGAGGCAGAGAGGCCTCTACTTTCACAGTGCCCGCAGTCTGGTGAGACAGTGAGGGACAGTGAAACTGGCAGTAAGCGTCAGACACAGCAGTGGACAAGATGACCACTCAGACCTCAGGAGCCCAGTGGATGAAGCGCCTGGGGCAACATGGTCCAGCACCGACCGTGCTGGGAATAGAAACATGCATGCTGCCTGGGCTGGGTACAGAGGAGCCAGAGCTCTTAAAGGAGCGGAGCTTCTGAAAGCCAAGTCTGCTGAGCCGACCTGGAGCCTGCGCCCCTGCAGCAACGGGCCCCAAACCTGCGTTTCCAACAGGCTCTCTCCCTGGCCAGTGGTTTCTGGAACCAGTGCTGAGGAGGAGCAGCCCAACAAATACCCGGGTCACTTCCCTTCCCCCAAGCCTTAAAATGAAAACACTCTGTACAAATAAAAAATATCTCAAAAGCTCACTAGTGTCTGAAGCATCTTCTCTTTTAAAACACCAAGTTCTGTGGCACTTGGCAAGAACTATAGCTTTCCAAGCACGATGGGTTATGATGCTGACAAAACAAGAATATGTAGGGCGCCGAGTGGCTGATGTTGAGGAAGTGTGGGTAGCAAGGGTGCCAAGATTCCTCAGGTCTTTCTTCATCTCTTTTCTGTCTTTCCTCTGTTCAAGAAAAACCCTTCTGAACAGGAGTGTTAAGAATAAGGACTGTCTCTTCTTTCAAAGAAGAGAAGACTCTACACTCATGGATCTTCACCGATTTGCAGCTGCCACCAAATAAGGGGTCACCCCTTCCTCCCCCCTCAATAAACCAAGGGCCCAGTCTACTTCCCAGAGGTGCTGCTTGAGCCTCCTGGGAAACAGCCATCACTAAAGCACATGGCCCCGCTCCCAAGCTAACTAATACCCTCCACGTCTTGGGTCCACACAAGTCCATGATTTTTCCCTAAGGAAAGAAGAGGCAAGGGGGAGCAGAAAGGAAAGTGAGTGGTGTGTTTAGATGTTTGTAATTGAGCTGAACTTCAGTGGTTTTCGAATCAAAGTATAACTTTAAAACATGGCAGAAGTATCTTTGACGTGAAAACCACTGAAGTTCAGCTTAATTATAAACATATTTGCATAAAAACGCACAACCTCCTCTGCACCAGCAGCTATAAGACAGGGGAGAGGACTCAGGGACAGCGAGATGCCAAGAGACAGTAGCTGGAGGGTCCCCAACGCCTCATGCTCTGGCTCTTCCCAGCCTGGCTGCCCCTGTCCTGGGGTTTCCAAGCAACGTGCCTTCCGCTTGGGTTGAGGGGCAGCAACCCTTACCGGTGGAGCCGAAATTCCCAGGTGGCATACCTGGGAAAGCAGCAGCCTCCACCTGTTCCAGACCTGAACGCACAACATTTCTCAACTGTTTTCTAAAGTTGTAGCAGATTCTCTCTAGCTGATAACAATATTCTTTTCTGAATGATCCCGTACTAAAATTGAAGTCAAACAGAAAAATCAGGTGGTCACAGGGAACTATATTCAATATTCTGTGATAAACCATAGTGGAAAAGAATATGAAAAAGAATATAGATATATATATACAGTTACTTTGCTGTATAGTAGAAATTAATACGACATTGTAAATCAACTATACTTCAGTAAATTTTTTTTTAAAAAGTAAGGTGGCATGTGTTGTAGAGACAGGAGAAACAAACTTCCTCACTCTGCTGGGAACATCTGCATTTAATAAGTTACTGGCAAGGATGCCATTCCAAATATAGTGAAAATAACACTATTCAGTAGCCCTGTGGTAACCACCATACCCTGTGGTCAAAAGCTTTGCTCTCAAGAAACCTCAGAGTAAAGTGCGTGGCCTCGTGTTCCACTCCCAGGAGGTACGTGGCGGGAGGCACTCAGTCCTCTCCCTTCTGTGTCCACATTCCTCCCCCTCCCCACAAGCACAGGGAAGAACTGGGGAAGTAGAAATACAAACCACTAATATCTACACCAGCCAATATTTCCACTTACCAGACGTTTGGAAAAAATGTTTAATGGCAAAAGAGGCTGAAATCACTTTTCCAGTCACCTGTAAATCAGTTCTTTAAAAGACCCCTCTTCCCCCAACCAGATTCTGTACGCCAGTTCCTTCTCTGACCCTATAAATTAAAAAAGCCAGACTGCGGTGGGCATGGCTCAGGAAGGACTCAGCTTGGCCCAGGGCCCCCTGTCCCACATCTCCTTTTAGACCCAAAGGTGAACGGGGTGGGGGAAGGGTGGCACAGGGCCAAGAACATGAGGGTCCACGACAGTCTCTCCTGGAACACAACGGCCAGCGCAGAGGGCAACAAAAGGCCACAACTGCACAGGAACTCGCGGGCAGAGTAGCTAGCAGCCCCAGGACCGACCACAGGCTCCAGGAGCCTGCAGAGCCACGGATGCCCTGGGGAGGGCCGTTGTACCCAGGGACACCAGGAAGGTCTGCAGAGCTGCTGGGAGGATTATGGAAAAGGGACACTAAACGATTAAGCTTCTCTTCACCCCTGAGGCTGGGAGAGAGCTGGGTTTTGAATTGGCCAGAAACATAGGACACCCGGGAACAGGTCTCTCCCAGACCCAGCAGAGACTACCCATCCATGGACAGAAGGGCTCAATCCCAGGAGTGGAGGCCCCACACCTCCTGGCTCACCTGCTGCCATGGTTCCTGGACCATGTGGTCTTGCCTCCAACAGAGCAGAGAGCCATAAACAACCATTAATGAACCTAAGAGGACCCAGGACACAAAACAAAGCGGCAGTCCTCTAGAGTTGCTGGAGGAAAAAACAAAAAAGAAGAGCTCTCAAAGGTGCCCTAGGACGTGGAGGAATGGAAAGCATACATCTAACTTCTAACAGCAAAGGCGAAGACAAAAAGGGTGGTCACAGCTCACAACTGAATAAATGAACTGGAGGGTCAAACTGTAAAATGCAAAGTTATCGAGAAACAGAAATCAAGAGGGAAATGAGCAAATGATAAGACCCAGCATTCAAACACCAGAAGCCAAAGGAAGAAACAAGGTACAAGGAAGGAATTAACAGCCAATACAGAAAATTTCATTTCATCTGAAAAAAACCTTGAGTCTGCATTTTAAAAGAGCTCACCACATTCCAGAAATGATTCCTGACACACAGAGAAAAATTCCCAAATTCCAAGAAGATGAAAAGAAATCTTATAACTCTTCGGTAACAACCATATTTTAAAAACCAACGAATTCCAACTGATACAGAAAAAACATGTGACAAAATCCAACACCTGTCCACACGATAAAAATTCTGAGCACGTTAGGAACGGAAGACAATACACTACGTGAAAGGTTGGTGCTTCCTCCCAGTTCAGGAGAGGGTGAGGATGTCTGCTCCACACACACGGAAGTTCCAGCCAGAGCAGTAAGGCAGGAAGGCAAATAAAAGGGCCGCGAGATCAGAGGAGAAGAAATAAAACTGCCCACCATTTGCAGATGATGTGACTGTCCATCTAGAAAATCCTTAGGAACCTACTCTAAAAACCTAGAACCAGTGAGTTTTGCAAGATCAACATATAAAATAATCACATTTCTAGATGCTAACAATGAACACAGAAATTAGAGATGCTATGTTCATGAACAGGTCCTCCAAAGGAAATGAAATATTTTGATGCAAATTTAACAAAATACATACATGATCTGTACTGTGAAAAACCACAAGATGTCGATGAAAGAAATCAAAGATGATGTAAGCAAATGCAAAACATGTATTTACGAAAGGACACAGACACCCCCTTCTAAGTGGGAATTTATTTCCTGACGGCGGTGCTCAGGCCACAAAGTGTGGGTCCTCTGTCTGAAGGCTGAAGCCAGAGCCCTCAAGCCCCGCGGGAGATGCCAGGCCTGCTTTGCATGGTTCCCTCTGGGGTGGGTTCCTGTGTCCCTGAGCTTTGTGCTTTGCCTCTCAGGTTTGGAGGGACTGTGCCTGAGGACTTCACCTTCCCACGAGGGGATGGGCATCAACCTCCCACTCACCCGAAACACTGCTGATGGACACCCTCTGAGACAATTGGGATCTTTGTGTGACTCACTTTCTCTCCAAGATGAATATCCTTGGACACATCGGGGACTGGGAGTGACACAGAGGTTGCCCCGGGTGGCCCTTCCAGCCCACTAGAAAGGCACCACTGGCCCCAGGCAGCAGTCTGTAGGACGGCTCCTAAGAGCACGCTCTCTGAAGGGCTACACTAGAGCAATGGGCGCCGAAAATCCATCTGTAAACACACTCAGGATCGCTCTCCATGGAAATGACAGCCAACAGAATGGCTGGGTTCCAAGATAAGTATACAGAAGTAACTAACTCAATCTAATGTAACCATTTATATTGAACACATAAACCCAAACCCCACTAATTCATTTCACAACCATCTATTAATATCTACTATTTGCCAAGTTGCAGGTGCTTCAGAAACATCAGGGAAAAAACAAGCCCTACTCCGTCTGGTGTGGAGCTGGAATTCTGTGAGGGCAGGCAAAGACGACAATAAAGGATGCAGCACCGAAGGTGAGAAATGTTGCGTGCAGAACTGAAATGCAGGGGCAGGGACATCCCAGATGCAGGCAGGTCCCACCACCACGCAGAGGGGTGAGAGTGTCACTGAGAGGCCAGAGGGGACGGTGGGCCACGCAAGTACTTGAGAGAAAGACACAGGGCAGGGCCTGGGGTGGGAGCAGGAGGCACAGCAGCTGCTGTCAGGGGCGGCTGGGGAGGCAGCGACTTCAGGGCCTGAGGTCGCCTGAGCTTTGGCCTTCGCTGTCTCCATCTGTCTGTCCGCTGCTGTGTGTCCTGCACCCGCTGAGGCACCTGGCACACCAGGTACCGATCTGATGAATGAAGGAGCTCTGGTCCAGGAGCAGCATGGGAGCTGGCCTCCAGCTATGCTATTGCTCCTGATGAAATACGTTCTAAATCTAGACACAGTCACCAGACTGCATCCCAGGAAGCTAACAAGTCAAAATACAACCTCGATGCCCCACAAAAGGGGCCTCGTGAACCCAATCTTCCTGCAGAAATGGTCCATTTTGACACAGGCTGTGGTCGTGCTGCACTGGCCTCACTCCTGCACTGAGACAGAACACACTGGTCATGCTCAAGCCAGGTGTTCACTGGAAACAACAACCATCTTCTCCCAGAAAGCACATGCTCAGCGGGCTGAGGCCCATTTCCCACATCTCCTGCCCAAGGAAGGCCAGGCCAAAGGAGAGGTCTCTACAGGAGGCCCTGTGGGCCATCCCATATAGGAGATGCCTTCTTCATTAAGTGACCAGAGGGCTTTGTCAGGGTTGGGGCACAAATCACAGGTACCCAGGGAGGCAACAAGAAGAAGGCAGTGCCCCTTCTGAGATTTCTGGACAGACACTTGGCCTAATACCATCACTCAGTTTAAAAGGCATTCTACAAAAGTGCCTGGGAATCTCTGAAAACATCAAGATGAAGAAAGTCAGGGAGGGCCTGCAGAATGTTCCAGATGAGGAGATGAGAGACTCCCAGGTAAAGGCAACATGGATTCTGGGGCCCTTAGGTGACTGTGAAGGAGGTGGGCACTAGGGTCAGCCCCCTGTTGGCAGGATGTCCTTGCTCTGGGTCAGAGGAGACGTCCTTGTTTGCAGGAAATACACACAGATGGGCTCAGAGATGATGAGGAATGGGTCAGCAATGCTGGCCTTGAAAACAGAGTTTTCTGTACTATCCCTACAACTTTCCTCGCAGTTGGAAAGGGAAGTGGGCAAAAAGATGCAAACACACATCATGAAGAAAGGAAACCCACAGGGCCAGTCAACGTGGGGTGATGCCAACCATGGCTCGAGATCAGGGCGCACACATCAAAGCACAGTGAGGCTCCAGTCTGCTCCCGCCCGCTGGTCGCGATCTAAGAGCCCGAGGGCACCCAGTGCTGGGGAGGCTCGAGACCCACAGTGACCCGCCAGGAGGGACAACGTCTCCAGCCACGTGGCAGCAGCACAGCTCCTCTCCTGTAGATAAACTGCTCGTCCCCGGAGGCCTGGGCACTCACTTCTGGGTGTGAACCCCAGAGGAACTCTCGTATGTGTACAACAAGGGGTGCGTGCAAGAACGTCCCCAGCAGCTATGCACAAGGGCAAGAGCGTGGAAACGGCCAGGGTGCCCGTCAGTGGGAGCACGGGTGAATGCGCGCAGTGTGTTTGCCCAGGGGAATGTTGTACAGCAGACAAATGAATGAGCCGCAGACAATAGAGAAACAGAACGGAACAGAAAGTCTGGAAATAAACCTACACTGACACGGCCAATTGATTCTCAACAAAGCCCCGGGGCAATACAACCGCGAAAAGAAAGTCTCTTCAACACTGGTGCAGCTTAATATCCATATGAAAAAATTAACCCCTGCTTCCTACCACAGGAGACACAGAAATGAACACAAGGTGGATGATGGGTCTAAATATAAAAGTAAGAAAACAAGAGAGTAACTTCTTTGGGGCAAGCAGAGACTTCTCAGAAAAAAGAAATTAACTACAAAAAGAGAAAAGTCAATGATTTGAACTTCATCAAGATTTAAAACTTCTGCTTATCCAAAGATGCCATTAAAATATGAAAGGCAAGTCACATGGGAGAAAATACTCAGGAAGCAGGTATCTGACAAAGGACTTGTATCCAGAATAAAACCAAACACTGACCAAACCAATAAGACAATCCAATCTTTTTTAAAAATGGGCAAAGATTTCGATATCTCACAAAAGAAGATTTATGAATGGCCCGTAAAGCAATGAGAAGGTGCACAGCATCACTAGCCATCAGGGAATGTAAATGAAAAAAATGGATTCTGCTAGAGGGATTGAAGCCAAGGCTGACTCATCAGTGCTGGGAGAATGTGGAGCAGACAGATGGGCCACACTGCCCCTGGCAGGTCCCTTTACCTGTGGTTCTTCAACCCTGCACCTTTTATCTTCCCGAGAGAAACGGAACACACACCCACAGGAACACTTACATCGGGATGTTTATGGCACTTTTATTAAAATAATCCAAACTAGTAACTGCTTGAATGCTAAAGGCAGGCGCTCACACCGCGTGGCCTCTGTCAGGGAGCAGCTCTGGTTGACGGAATCATCGTCTGCTCCGACTCAGCTGTGAGTGACAGGGGTGTGTATGGGTGTCAGAACCCTCACATTGCTCATTTTGCACAACATTTTCACATTTTGATGCAAAATGAAAATCTTGCCTTTCACTGTATATAAATTCTCCCTCAATTAAAAAAAACAAAACAGAACGAACTACAATGACGTGCAACAATACGGATGGACCTTAACAATATAAGTTTAAAAAGTTCCAGAATATTTTATACAGTCTGGTACTCTTTTTATAAAGTTAACTACAACTAAAATTTTTTAATTTTTTTTTTTTTCCAGATTTGCTTAGACACCAAAAAGTTCAGCAGGGAGTGGGGACAGGGCGTTGTGTGGTGGTCGCCAGGAGTGCAAGGCAGTGTAAACAAGGTTGCAGCAGGAGTTAGCACTAGTCTTGGACGGCAGGATTATGGGTGCTGAGCGTTAGCAAAAGAGACTTGGGCACAGAAACAAACAAGGAGATGGATGTACAGATTAGCAACCAGGATGCGTCCTGAACCCAGGGTCAGGGTTCATCCAGTTCTGTGCCCCCTGAGACCCGGGGACCTACGGTCACAAAGAGGGAAAGGAATTACCATGGACACTGGAAAATAAACTAAGATTTCTGCTCAGAACCTATGGGACACCACGCAGCTGTCACAAGAAGAAAACGACTGCCTTACATTGCACTTCAGGGAAGAGGAAGGGCTACAAGTATGGAGCCCAGGGTCCAATTGCAGGTGTCAGAGGTGGAGCACCAGGATGAATCCAGATGCAAAACCACAAAGATCAAAAATCAAAGAAACAAAACAAACAGAAATAGAGGAAAAGGAGCCCCAAGGGCAGAGGTCAGACAAAAGGAGTGCAGCCCCACCCTGCGCCCCCAGGCCTGGAGGGGCCCAAGGGAAGACTGCCTGCAGACAAATGTTCTCAGAGTATCACTAAAAAGAAAATCTACACATGAGTGTACACAACACATACAATTATGGGTTCTTTTTTTTACTCACAATCATCATTTGTCATGTTATTAAAAATTCTTTATGAACATTACACTAATTTTCTCATACAGATTGACCACAATTCACTTCACCATTACTCTCCTGTCCTGTATTAACTTGTTTCCATTAACTAATTTTCCATTATAATTAATAACACTAGAGCTTCTTTGTACATATATCTTTTTCAGAATTTCAAGGATACCTAGAGTGAAATTCAGGGTCCAGAACATAAGCCTTTTTAAAGTTCTTAATATCAAATGCAAAATTATGCTGTTAACGCTACCAGTTCACACAGCAATTCCAAACACTGAGAATCTACATGTTTAGAGAACTTGGTTAATTTTATTTTTAAAAGTAGCACCAAACTAATTCAATTTGTGTTTGATCACAAATGATGTAACATTCTTAAAAATCATAGCTTGCATATCTACCTTTGAAAGTCTCCACTCCTGTCCTTTTCTGTTTATCTACTACTCGTTATTCTTTGTGTTTTCTCATCAACTTGCATGAATTAGTTCTATTAAAGGCTACTAATCTTTTAAGTATTGTATCTGCCAACATCTCCTTAGTTTATCTTCACTTTGTTTATATGCTTCTCTGTTGTGCAATTTTCTGTTTTTATGTAACCCCATTTATCAAAAATCAATCCCCTCAACAGGTGCTACAGCAATTACACAGAAACAACTTGCCAACGTCAGAGACTGGTTGTAACATATTAGAACAGTGACTTTAAAGAACTACACCAAAATGTAATATCTCTTAATTACTGAGCCAACATACAGTCGGACATTTTAAAGAAAACAGTTACTTACCGCATCCAAGAAGCAAAGGTAGGACCCTGAGCTCTGTGCTACTGCTTGATTTTTAGAATATCCGACTGATAAAAGAGAAAAGGAAAAGCTCTTTCAGAATTCAGCTTTAGTGGATTCTCTTGCATAAAACTTACTGCGATGTACATGGTAGGAAAGCTAGGAACACTCCTCAAGTAAAAAAATCAGACCAATTTAGGTGAAACTGATGCAGTAAATATAATGATAACAGACAAGAGTCTACCCAGTACTAGTGTAAAGGCAGAATGTGCTCACAGAAGGAAAATAAAGCCAGCAAACATCTATCCAGCACAGCACTAAGGTAACCCTGGGGAGTATTTTTAAAACACAAAATTACAATGTCCCTGAATGGAAGGACTTGAATAGAACTGGCAGAAACACTTTCTCTAAAGTCTCTGCTGATAAAAGTCATGATACAATTACCTGACAGATGGGGCCACAAACACATGAGAGATCGGCTGGTAGAAGCAGCTCATTGGACTGGACGCATCATGGGCACAGATTTCACTGAACACGTGTTCCAGGGATGAGTTACAGGCCCTGTCAGTGTCCACTCTTCCTACGCATCCTGGGACCCCCCGGCTCCCCCAGGAGGTGCAGACCCAACTTCACCAAGACGTGACTGGCACAAGAACCCCTCACAGAATAGAAAATAGATCACGCGTATGAAAATCCTGGCCGCACAGAGAGTTGGCGCCACTTGCACTGCTGAGCACCGGGTCGGCACGTGGAGCACAAAGGCTGCAGATTCACCTGTGCCTGAAAATCAGGGAAGTGGTGCCCCGGGGACTGGGGGCTTCCAGGGCTGATGAGGTCAGCTCTGCCTCAGGGAGCCGGCTGCAGGGTGTGTTCAGTCTGTGGAAAAATAATTGAGCTGTACTTTGATGATAGGTGTACTTTCCTATATGGGTATTATATTTTAATAAATGGCTTAAAATCCTCATCTTCAAAGAGATTACAACAGAGTTGGAAAGGTAACCAAAAACCTATGTAAAGTGCCAAACGAACAGTGGGAAGCACTAGGGAGGCTTATGGAGAGGAGATGAGACCATGGCAGAGAGGGTCAGAGAGGTAACAGGAGTGTAAATTCAGAGAATGAGGTTCCGAGTGATGGGCTGGGCAGTGAGCAGCACAGGGAGCACAGACAGCACTCACAGGGAGGGCAGCTAGGAAAGGCTTCAGCACAGGCAGAAATCAACCCACAGCAGGCCCGGTCTGCATGCCGAGGGCGGGGCAGGTTAGAGGAGGCACTGAGAACCAAAGACGGGGCCAAGGGGCCTTTGTGGGGCACAATTCCCACCTCCCTGGAAAAGAGGTTCTGGCACCCTAATCGCATTACAGAGACATTTAGATTTGGTGCCACCCTGGAAAGTCACACAAAGCACAACAGGTGTGTGCAGAATTAAAACAATAAATCCCTCTGACTCAAAGCTGTGATGACCTGAAGACTGTGGTCCGTCCCAGGGGACACCAGTAAAGGTCTGCCCCAGGCCTCACCCCAGGTGCTCCCCAACTTTCTGCAGTAAGGGGAGCAGGAGGAGAAAGCAGGTCCCTCCTGTTACTCGGCCGTGCTCTGGAGTAAATCGCACTGCAACCACAAGGATGGACCGCGGCCCTCGCGCAGGGCGTCAAAGGGTATGACCCAGAGCAGTGCCTGGCTATTATCACGTGAGGTAGCACCTTAATTTCCAGCATTAATCCTAGAGCTTGGCCAACCCAAACCACTTAGTGGGACTGTCACAGATTTCAAAGAACCACAGGTATAACAAGCAAGCAAAGGAAAACCACAGAAGGGGAGGCAGGAGCCTGCCTCCTGACCCCTGGGGATGTATTAGCAGCTAGAGCTGAATCTCCATCATCACTGCAAAGCAAGGCAGGCCCAGAGAAAGAGCGCATGGAATCAAAACAAAAAAAAAGGGAAAAGACTTTTCATAATCACTTTGAAATCAGCAAGAAAGTGGTTTTATTGGCGTTGGGTTTTAGAAGGGGAAAAACTGACCCCAAGAATTTGGGTAATGAAGGAAAACGCATTTACCAAGGGAGCTGAAAGTTTCTCACGATGAGTCTTGTGTTTGGCAAAGATAAGGAATTTGCTTTAATATTATTGCCTTGAAAAGTCAAATGTTTGTGCCAGGGCCTGATGTTTGGGGAGGCCTGTCCCTTTGTGAGGGGAGTCGGTTGTCATGGTCACAGCAGGAAAAACTCCCGCCTCGGTGCGATATTAACATTCCTTACTCTTGGAGAGAAGAGGGTGGGATTGTGTTTTACTTCAATTTTAGCAAGTGATCACATTATTAAGAAATGTTTTGCTCTATTATGATATGAAATAATAGTAAATGAATCTTAACCCAATTTAAATACCCAACACTTCTAAAAATAGATACTTTGGATCTACAGTATCCAATAGTCGATATAACATTGACTATTTAAGAAAATATTATTATAGGAAAATGCATCCTTTCTGACATAATCAAATTAACTCCATTTTATTAATGTGTAACACAGGATTCCCATGAATTCGCCTTATCCAACCTCGAAGAGACAGCAGAATCATTTCTTCACAATATTACAATTTACTTTTTTGTTATTGATAGAATACATACAAAGGTGATGTGGCTCAAGTTATATCTACTCTATAAAAAGCATTTTATGAAAGATAAAACTTGCTTTAAAAAAAACAACTTGCTTTTAAAGTAGAGATTATACAACCAATCACAGGAGTCATCAAAATGCCTTTAACTTACTCTCATCCCACTATGGAAGATGCAAAACATCTTAATTTTAAAAATCTTCAAAGGTTGTTCATAGTTGTCATTGCCGTTCAGTTGCTCAGTCGTGTCTGACTCTGCCATCCCATGGACTACAGCACGCCAGGCTTCCCTGTCCTTCACCATCTCCCAGAGCTTGCTCAAACTCATGTCCGTTGAATCGGTGATGCCATCCAACCATCTCATCTTCTGTCATCCCCTTCTCCTCCTGCCTTCTATCCTTCCCAGCATCAGGGTCTTTTCCAGTGAGTCAGCTCTTTGCATCAGGTGGCCAAAGCACTGGAGCTTCAGCTTCAGCATCAGTCCTTCCAATGAATATTCAGGACTGATTTCCTTTAGGATGGACTGGCCGGATCTCCTTGCAATCCAAGAGACTCTCAAGAGTCTTCTCCAACACCGCAGCAGTTCAAAAGCATCAATTCTTTGGCATGTTTCAGAAGGAAGTTGAAACAGACGTTCCCCAATAACTGATTTATAAACAATTTCTAACAGACTAAAGATAATAAAAACAAGAAATATTTGGGGGGATATATTAAAAATGTGCACCAGATGATGAAGAGGAGGAGGAGGAAGAAGACAGTAACCGAACAGCTGCTAGACTTCTTGAGGGCCCACCACATGCGGCCTCTTCTGGAACCCTGCTCCCATCAGCTTGTCCTACGTCCTCCCAACGCCCATGTGGGCACTACTGATACGGCTTGCTCACAAAGAAGGAAATCAAGGCATGGGTTGGGTGCAGTGGACCCAACCGTGGAGCCCTCACCCACCAACAGGCACCTCTGCATGGGGTCACTGTGCAACGTCAAAGAACACAGTCTTTCCATGAAGTAAAGTGAAGTGAAGTTACTCAGTCGTGTCCGACTCTCTGTGACCCCATGGACTGTAGCCTACCAGGCTCCTCTGTTCATGGGATTTTCCAGGCAATAGTACTGGAGTGGATGGATTGCCATTTCCTTCTCCATAGGAACCTTCTAAAAGCAAGAAAAAAACAGAGCTTTCCTCTTTTAAAGGACCAAGACTTTAAAATTATTTCTGATTTTTAATTTTTTTCTAAAATATTTTCTACAGCTTTCTGCTTTCCTAGGTAGAGGGCACTGGCTGCTATTTGTGAGGAACACGAGGCAGGGCAGGGGAGCATATTTTGGGAGAGAAGTTTGTTTCATTCGCAAAAGTCCAACTGTTTCTTAACTCACCTTCACCAACATTCACCCTTTACTTGTCCCCCTCCCCCAAGAAACAAAAACAAAAATACTGGCTGGAAGCTACGACAGGCAAAGCAAAGCGCACTCGTCCTGGTTGCCCTCGGTGGGAGGATAAGCCCCTTCACAGAACAGTGCACCACATTCCTTAAGAGCTAGTGTTCAGCGATGTTTAAACCCGTTAGAGGGCAGGCCCCAGAGAGCTCAACTCGGGGGTGGGGGGTGAACTCCAGGTAAATGAGCAAGTTCCCCAGTGGTAGCAACAGTCCTCCCAGAAATCAGGCGAGAACCACGTGAACTTGCAAGGAGCACAAGCAAGAATCATCAAGTGAAAGTGACCACCCAGCGCTGGAAGAAAGGACCAGAGAGAAAGGAGGAAGGTGAGAAGGGGGCTTACAGGACAAGAGGTGTACAGAGAGCAGGACTATCTCTCCCACTCACACCTTTCCCCTGAGAGCTATACTGAATGCTCTAATCCTAACCCAAACCCTACTGACCCCCTCACCGGGAAAGGATCTGAGCAGCGGCGACCCTGTGTGTTGGTAAGTCACCCACTGGGTCAGAACAGGATCTCAAAGCGAACACCCACTTGGATGTCATCTGAGGGGTATTCCAGGAGGATCCCAAAATCTGCAGCTGTGTCAGGAGCTAACAAGACTCCCTCAGGACCAAGCCTACCATAGAGTGGAGGTGAAGCTG
The DNA here is from genome assembly GCA_006410675.1 of Oreotragus oreotragus. NCBI lineage: Eukaryota > Metazoa > Chordata > Mammalia > Artiodactyla > Bovidae > Oreotragus > Oreotragus oreotragus. The sequence continues at coordinate 244,390 of SJYX01009567.1, read as the reverse complement.
CACAATCCTGAGGGTTTTAAAGGAGTGGATGTACCTCAGTATCTCTTGGGAAGATTCTTTACAAACCCCCTGCTATGTCTGTACCCCAGATAAATTACACAAGAAAATCTTAGCGTAGGACTTGGGCATCAGGTTTCGTAAAGCCCCCCAGACTATTCTAACATGCAGCCAAAATTAAAGAAAGATATGACTCTTAAAACTGACAGGAACCTGTCCACCAGCCAGTCTTATCATCTGTCCTGCCTCCACCTTCAGTTGTAGCAGTCTGTGCAGGCATATAAACTTATTCTCAAGTTTTACATGAAAACTGTAAAGTCAAACTACTGGAAGCACAATAGATTACATTTAAAGCTAAGAATGCAAAGCTAATCATTCTGTAAAGAAACAAGGGTAAATGAAAAAACTACCACATCTTGACCCAGCTTCATGAAATTTCAAAACTCAAAACATAATGAGAAAAATCTTAGACACTTTCAGAAAAGATATCTTTAAAATAAAAGAATCAGACTGACATAAGATTTCTTACTAGAATCAGCAGACACCAGAAGACAATGAGGCAATTACTCCAAAATTCTGAGGAAAAATATTTTGTACCTAGAATTCTATACACAGCTAAACTGTCAAATAAGCATAGTACAAAATAAAGACATTTTCAGACATGTAAATATCCTGAATATTTTACAATCCACATACCAGATATGGAAAAACTACTTGAAGAAGTATTCCAGAGAAATGAAAAAGGAACATAAAAAGAAAACTAAATATAATAAAAAGGGGAAAAAAAAAAAAAAAAACAGTGGCACATGCATATAAAGTAGAAGGGAATAAAGCAGAAGATTTTTTAAAGGCTCCATAGATCTTGACACCTGGGAATCCCCTCAGTGTGTAGCACCGGGTTAGCAGCAGATTCATTTCAGTTCCTCTTCCAAGTCTAATCCACTAGGTGGTCTGCAGTGAAGAACAGAAAAAAAAAAAAAAAAAACAGTGGCACATGCATATAAAGTAGAAGGGAATAAAGCAGAAGATTTTTTAAAGGCTCCATAGATCTTGACACCTGGGAATCCCCTCAGTGTGTAGCACCGGGTTAGCAGCAGATTCATTTCAGTTCCTCTTCCAAGTCTAATCCACTAGGTGGTCTGCAGTGAAGAACAGTTACTTATTTAAAAAACCACTAGTGCTGTTTTTATAAGGTTTAAACTGCTGGAATCAACTTATTAATCAAGTATATAAAACAACAAGAGTTACAGAACAGAATGTGAAGATTATAAATGCTGACAATATAAATATAACAAACTAAAACTCTGAGGGAGGAAAAAAGAGAAAGGAAAGTGTGAAGCCCCTTCAGTGGGTTAAATGTTTCCTCTTTCATAGCAAGTATCAACTGATTCTGTGAGTTAAATAAATCCAGTAGGAACTAAAAAACACTGCTTGCTCCCAGGGCGTGGGGCTTTTATATTTCATTGCAGACTTTCCTATATGCCTACATTTTTTTTTTAAACCACATTTTCTTTATTTTTAAAATATCTGCATTTAGTCAAAACAGACATTTATTCATGAAAATAAGTAAATGGTTTTCCTGCCATCTAAATGCAGGCTGGAAGCTAGTTTACTGGGGAGGTTGAAACAAAAGGGGGCTGAATTGTTCTATGCAGTCATTGCTCTTACGAAGCTACATTATCAAGCCCCAGATGGAGCCAGACATGTAACTCACACAAGAAAACTACAGACCAATGTTCTCTATGTACACAGATGTAAAAATCCTTAAGAAAGCGGATCAATTTCATTGCATAAAAACATTATATTGTCACTGTTAATTTTGGCACTGTAAGAGTAATTCATTATTAAGAAAAATACCAATGTAATTTACCACAATAAAAATGTTAGGAGGAAAAAAAAATCACCTTAACAGAGACTTCCCTGATGGCTCAAATGGTAAAGCATCTGTCTACAATGCAGGAGACTTGGGTTCGATCCCTGGGTCGGGAAGATCCCCTGGAGAAGGAAATGGCAATCCAGTCCAGTACTATTGCCTGGAAAATCCCATGGACAGAGGAGCCTGGTAGGCTACAGTCCATAGGGTCGAAAAGAGTCGGCCACGACTGAGCGACTTCACTTTCACTTTCAAAAGACATTTAATTAAATTATATACTCACACCTCATTTTCTGAAGGCTTACTAAATTAGAGATATCAAGGTACCTGATAAAGGTATCTATCAGAAAGCAATAGTAAATATCAAGCTTATAACATGGAAACACTACAAACATTTCCACTAAGACAGCACAATAAAAAGATTAGTTAATGTGATCTCACATTGTTCTTCTAGACTTCCTATCCCAATACTACTTATGAAAACAAAGAATAAATTAGAAATAAAGAAACAAAATTAAAATAGTTATTCAGGATTAGATTGCCTAACTAGAAAATCCAAGATAATGGAATAAACTATTGGCATTGGATATGACAGGGAACCAAAAAGACTGCGAGTCTTCCCACTCTACCCAAGTCAACACTACAGGCAAAAGATCATAAGGCTCTGAACACCCAGTTGAAAACCTGTAGGAACCTCAAGAGGAGCCAGAAAGAGGTCATACGTTGGTATGGAAGGAAACCCAGCACCACGGTTCGGGGGCTCGCTTGGCAAGAACTTCTGGACTGTGCTCTTTCCTCCCCCTACTGCTGTTTGGTGAGCTGGCTGCCCACCTGCCCCTCCATCTCTGCGAAGCACGGGAACTGCAAGCTCAGCAGGCAGCACAGGCTGGGAGAAGCTGCTCCCACAAATACCCAAGGCCAGCCACCTAAGGCCCCTCCTTCTCTTCTCCCCGTCCACTCGGAAAAGGAACAGAGCAAGACGGAAGCATGAACGGAAGGAAGGCAAAAGCAGTACAGGCAGGCCACCCAAGAGACAAGCTCACCTGAGTGGAGCAGGGCTCTGGGGGCAGAAGTGAAGTCGCTCAGTCGAGTCTGACTCTTTGCAACCCCATGGACTGTAGCCTACCACACTCCTCCATCCGTGGGATTTTCCAGGCAAGAGTACTGGAGTGGGTTGCCATTTCCTTCTCATGCATTAAAGGAAGGATAATAAAGCTTGTGATGAAATTTCTTCATCACAGAATTCACCAGCCAACACTCAAATGCACCAGATAAAGACATACGAAAGGTGTAAGAATTCACTGCCAACAGACCATCACTACAAGAAATGTTTTAAAAAGTCCCTCAGGCAGAAGAAAAAGCAGATGGGCATCTGGTTCTATTCAAAGAAATGAAGAGCACTGAAAACCATAATTATACGAGTAAATGAGTAATTTTCTTTCTTATTATTTCAATCTCTTAAAAAGATGATTGACTGTTTAAACTAAGTTAATACCAGCATTTGTGGGGTCTACAGCACATGTAAAAGTATAATGCATGACAACAGCTTCAAAAAGGTAGAAAGGGAGAAACGGACACGCACTGTCCAGTTCTCACACTATACATGGAGTTCTACACACATTTGAGGGATTGAACTTGCTAAGTTGCATATACTATAAACTCAAATCAACCATTAAAACGGCAAAAAAAGGGAACTGTAACTAACAAGCCAACAAAGAAGATGAAGAAGAACCATACGGAACTTTTACTGGAGCTGGTGTGACAGTGTGCAGAGCTCCACAGCTGCTTGCCAGCAAAACTGCTGGCACTTATTTTTAAAAACCCAACCATTTACAGTCTCTGGAAATGGCCCTAAGGGCACCAAGCAAATGAAAACAAAATTTTTATTCAAGAAAATCTACTAAAACTCAGTAATAGTAATATCGAAAACCTCAGATATGCAGATGACACTACCCTTATGGCAGAAAGGGAACAGAAACTAAAGAGCCTGTTGATAAGGTAAAAGAGGAGAGTGAAAAAGATGGCTTAAAACTCAACATTCAAAAAATTACGACGGTGGCATCCAGTCCCACCACTTCATGGCAAATAGACGGGGAAACAGTGACAGGCTTTATTTTCTTGGGCTCCAAAATCTCTGTGGATGGTGACTTCAACCATGAAATTAAAAGATGCTTGCTCCTTGGAAGAAAAGCTATAACCAACCTAGACAGCATGTTAAAAAGCAGAGACATCACTTTGCCAACAAAAGTCCATCGAGTCTAAGCTATGGCTTTTCCAGTAGTCATGCATGGATGTGAGAGGTGGACTATTAAGAAAGCTGAGTGCATAAGAATTGATGCTTTTGAACTGTGGTGCTAGAGAAGACCCTTGAGAGTCTCTAGGACTGCAAGGAGACCAAAACAGTCAATCCTAAAGGAAATCAACCCTGAATATTCACTGGAAGGACTAATGCTGAAGCTGAAGCTGAAGCTCCAATACCTGGGCCACATGATGCAAAGAACCAACTTACTGGAAAGGAGCCTGAATCCTGGGAAGGGCTGAAGGCAGGAAAAGAGGGCGTTAGAGGAGGAGATGATTGGATGGCATCACTGACAACAACGGGCACGGGTTTGAACAAACTCCAAAAGATGGTGAAGGACAGAGAAGTCTGGCTGCAGCCCACACTACAGTCCACGGGGTCGCAAAGAGTGGGACCCAANGGGAAGGGCTGAAGGCAGGAAAAGAGGGCGTTAGAGGAGGAGATGATTGGATGGCATCACTGACAACAACGGGTACGGGTTTGAACAAACTCCAAAAGATGGTGAAGGACAGAGAAGTCTGGCTGCAGCCCACACTACAGTCCACGGGGTCGCAAAGAGTGGGACCCAATCGAGCGACGCAACAACAACAAGATGTCTGAGCTGAGATCTGCTCCTTCCCTCCCCCTAAGGAAGAAACCCACCCTAGACAGATACGGCCAAACATACAAGCTTCCCTCTTCTGCTTGGCCTGTCGAAAGCCGTTTTCCTGGAAGAGATAGGGCATTGATGTTTCTCGTCCTGACCCCAGGTACCTGTTGCTGAGGTTGAGGCCCAGGCAAGTGCAGTCGAAAAGTGGGGCTCCCTTTTCCCACCAGCCCCCATGCTGCACTGGATGCTCTGTCACCTTGGGTAGAAAACTGGGGACCCAAATGCCCTGGCCCTGGCTTGTGGGGTAGAGGGTTCCTATGAAGAGAGATAAGGGGTTGCTGTCCTTCCCCTACTTCACTTGCAATAGGGTGTGAAGTTTAAGCCCTAGGGTATGCTCAAAACAGAAGTAAAGGCAGCTGGAAGAGGCAATTGATAGATTCATTGACAATACTGGTTAAGCTGTGGGATGATCAGTTTGTCAAACATAAATGGGTAAGAGACAGCTGGGAAGAGCTCTCGCGGTATCAGAACAAACTTTAAACACTGACCTCAAGAACTATTCCTTTGAAGGAGTTTGAGTTCACCTGAATTCTTCTTATGCCCCTAGGTATAGCTGAAAACAGTAAAGCAGCCAGCAATCAGTGGAGCTTGACAGCTGGGTGTGGTCAGGGAAAGAGAGGCCAGCCCACACCGCTGCCCCTCAGGATGACTGTGGGCACACCAGCACTGCACTCCTGAGGCAGAGCATTAGAGGTTCCATACCACAGGCACAGGGAAGCNAGAACATCAGACAGTTTATTAAAAGATTTGTCTAATATCCTTTGTTTAGAAGATTCAGTAGGTGATCTTTATTAAATCCTTAGTACACTTACTAGTATCCAGAAGATACAGATGTATAATTAATTTTAGCTATAACAAATGAAATTAATAAAGTCATTATTAATTAATATTGTTAATTATTAGTCATTTATCTTGCTCTTCAAGTTACTCAGGCTAAAATATTAGAGTCATTTAAAAAATATTTTCCTTCTATCATTCTTCATATTTGATATATCAGTATATCCTTTTATGTTATAATCCAACCACTTGTTTTTCTTAAGTCTCTCCACTGTTATAATGCATAGGTGCTGAGTCACTTCAGGCATGTCTAACTCTTTTTGACCCCTTGGACTGTAGCCCGCCAGGCTCCTCTGTCCATTGGATTCTCCAAGCAAGAATATTGGAGTGGGTTGCTATGCCCTCCTCGAGCAGAACTTCCCAAGCCAGCATCAAAACCAAGTCTGTCTCCTGCATTGTCAGGCAGGTTCTTCACCTCTTGTGCCACCTGGGAAGCCAATTCACTGTTATCATGGTGTAAAGCATTGATGTTTCTCCTTTGGATTGCTGCAAGAGACATTTAACTGGTTTCCCTGCTTTATTTTTTCCTTCCTTCAGTTTATTTCTATCCAGCAGTCCATGCGATCATGAAAACTTGAGTCAATCATGATACTTTTCTTGTTAGAATTCTCCACTGTCTTTACGTCACACTTATGGTGAAGCCCAAAGTCGTTACAATGGCCTTCAAGGTCCTACAAGATTTTTGACTCATCTCTTCATTTCTCTGATATGATTTCTATCACTTTCCCTCCTTGTGGTGACCTGCCTGACCTCCTACTCAAATTCTGTGTATTCTTAAAACATGTGTGTATGCGCAGTCACTCAGTCATGCCCAATGCCCACGACCCCATGGACCATAGCCCACCAAGCTCTTCTGCCCATGGGATTCTCAAGCCAAGAATACTAGAGTGGGTTGCCATTTCTGTCTTCATTTAAAGCAATAACAGCTATTATTTATTTAGGTCCTACTATGGGCTGGAGACATTCAAAATACTTTCTCAATATCATACAGATAACAAGTGTTGGAGGTAAAATTTTATCTCAGCCCAGACTGAAACCAGAGCTTGGACACTGAATTTTAACACCATATTGCCACCTGGTATGTGTCTACAGGGATGGTCTATGTCTAAACAGTCAGTGTTTTCTAGTAACTAAAACAGGGTTTAGGAGGTAAGTAAAACCAGGTTCCTATCCTGGTTCCTCCTCATCTTAGCAGTGTGATGTTAATAAATTAGCTTCCCTGTACTTCAATTTCCTTATCTAAGGAATGGGAATAATAACAGTTCCCTCCCATCTGTACCGTTTTTCCAGATTCCACATATATGCATTAATATTAGTATGTTATTTGTTTTTCTCTTTCTGACTTACTTCACTCTGTATTACAGTGTGTAGGTCTATCTGCATCTCTGCGAATGGCACATTTTGTTTGTTTTTATGGCTGAGTAATATTCCACTGTATTCATATATATGGGCCACATCTTCTCTATCTATTCCTCTGTCGATAGACATTTAAGTTGCTTCTATGAACCTTTTTGCAAAGCAGAGAGATACAGACACAGACATAGAGAACAAACATATGGACACCAAACATATGGCTCCTCATAAAGTCATAAGTTCTTATATTAATAGAATATGTAGTTAGCTTGTGAAATCAGAACATCAGACAGTCAAACAAGTGAGTAAGAGTAACAACCCTAGACGGAGGGGAAACCAGGACCTGAGACATGTTATCTACTATGTCCAGTTTCTAACAAAATTAGGAGACATGTGAAGAAACAAGAAAGCAAGACCCAGACACCAAAGAAAAAGGTGTCACAGGAACTTCCAACGAGAGCACCAGGTGTTTGATTTAACAAAGACCTCAAACTAACCATTATACATATGCTCCAAGACCTAATGTGCTGTGCTTAGTCACTCAGTCATGTCCGACTCTTTGTGACCCCATGGACTACAGGCTGCCAGGCTCCTCTGTCCATGGGGCTCTAGGCAAGAACACTGGAGTGGGTTGCCATGCCCTCCTCCAGGGGATCTTCTCCACCCAGGGATCAAACCCAGGTCTCCCGCATCGCAGGAGACCTCTACTGTCTGAGCCACCATGGAAGCCCAAGAATACTAGAGTGGGTAGTCTATCCCTTTTCCAAGGGGTCTTCTCAATCCAGGAATCAAACCACAGTCTCCCGCGCTGCAGGTGGATTCTTTACCAGCTGAGCTGCCAAGGAAGCCCCAAAATAAAAATACAGCATACCAAAACTTACAGGAGGCTGCAAAATCAGTGCTCAGAGGGAAATTTATAGCTATAAATGTCTACATAAGAGATCTCAAATCAACAACCTAACTTTACACCTTAAGGANTTTACCAGCTGAGCTGCCAAGGAAGCCCCAAAATAAAAATACAGCATACCAAAACTTACAGGAGGCTGCAAAATCAGTGCTCAGAGGGAAATTTATAGCTATAAATGTCTACATAAGAGATCTCAAATCAACAACCTAACTTTACACCTTAAGGAGCTAGAAAAAGAAGAACAAACTAAACAAACAGCTAGCAGAAGGAAAGAAATAATAAAAGGTTCAAAGCAGAGACAAAATGAAATAGAGAGTTAAAAAAAAAAAGTGAAACTCAATGAAACCAAAAGTTGGTTCTTTGAAAAGATCAACAACATTGACAAATCTTTAGCTACACTAAGAACAAAGATGCTTCAAATTACTAAAATGAAAAATGAAAGTGGGGGGACTTCCCTGGTGGTCCAGTGGTTGACTCCACACAAGCTGTGAAGCACAGCCCCAAAAAAAGTGTGCACATTACTACTAAACTTAACAGAAGCCTGAAAAGATTTTAACTGAATATTATGAACAACTACATGCCAACAAATTAGAAACTTAAGATGAAAAGGACAAATTTCTATAAACACACTATCAAAACTAACGCAAGAAGAAATAAAATATCTGAACAAACCTGTAACAAAAACAGAGGCTGAATCAGTAATCAAAATCCCCCAACAAAAAGGCTAGGATCAGACGGTTTCACTAATGACTTCTACAAAACATTTACAGAATTAACAACAATCCTTCTCAAACTCATCCAAAAATAAAAAAGAAGAAGAAAAGAAAACACTTCTTAACTCATTCTATGAAGCCAGCATTACTTTGATACTATAGCCAGACAGACACATCCAAAGAAAAGAAAACTACATACCAATATCCCTTATGACTCTTTATAGAACTCTTCAACAAAATACCAGCAAACTAAATCTAACAGCATATTAGAAAGATTATACACTATGACCCAGTGGGATTTATTTCAGTAATACAAGGGTAGTTCATCATATGAAATCAATCGATGTTAATATATCACGTTCATAGAATTGAAGGAAAAAAACCTATATGATCATCTCAACTGATACAGGAAAAAGGATGGACAAAATCTTCTTTCATGATTAAGAAAAATACAGTCAACAAACTAGCAATTGAAGGTAACTTCCCCAGCATGATTATAAATCAGTATTTATAAAAATCCACAGCTAACATTATACTCAAAGGTGAAACACCACAAGCTTTCCCCCTAAGATCAGGGTCAAGACAGGGATGTCTCCTCTCCCCACTCTTACTAAACACTGGAAGTTCTAGCTGGAGCAATTAGGCAAGAAAAAGAAATAAGCCATCCAATTAAAAAGGAAGAAGTAAAACCATTTCAGTTTCAGATGACATGTTCTTAAATATAGAAAATCCTAAAAATTCACACACAAAATAACTGCTAGAGCTAATAAACAAGTACAGCAAAATTTCAGGATACAAGATCAACATGCAGGAAAATCAGTTTCCCTTTACACTAACAATGAACAATCTGAGAAGGAAATTAAAAGACAATTCCATTCACAAAATCAATGAAAAAACAAATGCTGAAGAAAGAGGTGAAATACTTCTATCTTGAAAGTTAAAAAGCATTGATACAAGAAACCGAAGAAGACCTAAGGAAAGACATTCTTGTGTTCACAAACTGGAAGTCTTACTACTGTTAAAGTGATAATACAAGCCAAATAGATCTACAGATTCAGTGCCATCCCCCATCAAAATTCTAATGGTCCTTCTTAAAAACATGGAAAATCTGATCCTACGGTTCATGGATGTGTGTATGCTAAGTCACTTCAGTTGTGTCCAGTTCTTTGTGACCCTACGGACTGTAGCCCGCCAGGCTCCTCTATCCATGGGATTCTCCAGGCAAGAATACTGGAGGGGGTTGTCATGCCCTCCTCCAGGGAATCTTCCTGACCCAGAGATCGAACTCACGTCTGCTGCACTGGCAGGTGAGTTCTTCACAACTAGTGCCACCTGAGAGGCCTACCCAAAGTTCATATGAAATTGTAAAACAATTTTGAGAAAGGAAAACAAAGTTGAAAGACTCATACTTTCCAATATCAAAACCTACCACAAAGCTATAGTAATCAAAGCAGTGTGATATTTATTGGCTTTAGAGTCCAGAAATGGCGTCCATTTCCAGCAACTAATTTTCAAAGAACTAAAGAGCCTCTTGATGAAAGTGAAAGAGGAGAGTGAAAAAGTTGGCTTAAAACTCAACATTCAGAAAACTAAGATCATGGCATCTGGTCCCATTACTTCAAGGCAAATAGATGGGAGAACAATGGAAACAGTGACAGACTTTATTTTTCTGGGCTCCAAAATCACTGCAGATGGTGACTGCAGCCATGAAATTAAAAGACGCTTGCTCCTTGGAAGAAAAGTT